>JAJOOR010034257.1:0-10942 GCA_036250505.1 Solanum acaule | reverse complement strand
TTATATATATATATATATATATATATATATATATATATATGATATGATTCTTTAATTTTTTTAAAATATATTTTAGTTGACTTCTTTAAAATCCTAAACTCTACCTTTTCAAGTTGGAGATATTGATCACTACAAGAAAAATATGAATTATATGGGGAATTTCCTGGGGATTAGTATGAAAATCCGTAGGAAACTTATTTTCCTGCAAATTTTCATACTAATCCTCAGGAAAATTCCTATGTAATTCACACTTTTCTTGTAGTGGATGTCATGACAAAGATGAGACCATAGCTAAGAAGGTGGAGAAGAAGATAATGGATGTCACGGTTGGAACAAATTAATTTATACAATAATACTTTTAACTTTTAATCTAATATTAATTTACTTAGATTTGCCACAATTGAATTATTTCCACGTGGATTCTCACATGACAAAATTTTCAAACAAAAGAGAGTGTACACACATAAAAAAATTTGGTTGAGGTGTGTTTCACTAATTATTGGGTGATAGTTTGGTTGAACAGTCACTCTCAATAGTTTAGATATGAAACTCGGTAAAGTGGAATAATTTAAACGTATTTTTGACCCATGAACTCTTTCTAAAATTTTGATCAATCGAATATTAGAAAATTAAAAATATATCTTCACATCGAACATACCCTAGAGGTTAATAGATTTTAGTGATTGTTAATTCACCCATTCGTGTGCATACACACATACAACAATTTTTCTATCTTCATAAAATAGGATTAAGGTTACGTACATACACATATATTTTGTGTTGAAATTACTAAGTCGTTTAATTGAACTCATTGTAAATATGTTATATCCGTCTCTCAATGGATGAAGATTTCTCTATAATTTTCCTTTTAATCTGTCCTAAAAAAACTATCATCTTTTAATTAGAAATAATTTAAATTCTCATTCTATTTATAATGAGATGATTTGTAGTCACATTAATATTTAAAACTTGTTTTAGACATTAACTTTTAAAAATTTATCGTTCTTTCTTAAACTATATATTTGATCAATATGCGCTATATAAAATTTGAACAGATCAATAAAACAATACATATTATGCTCATGGGTGGATCAAAATTAGGTAGACGCAAAGAGGTTCAAATTACACATAAAGATATATTAAGGTTAAAATTATATTTTAATATATTAATAGTAGATGTGGAATCTTTCTAATGTCTTCTTCATATATTTATGTTTTCATGATTTGATTTTTAAGTAAAAATCTTGACTCTACCATAAATTTATATAATTTTCAAAGAAGCAAGGAAATAAGTGTGTATAAAGAGAGCGCGAACACAAACTTTATCCAAAACTCTATAGTTCAATCTATTTATCATACAACTCAAGAAGATAACCCGAACTGAAGATCAAAGTTGACCTAATTGATCTTCTTCAATAATTCAGAACTTTTAAATTCTAAATACGCCTCAAATTACGAGCCATGAGCTAGCTAGGTTGAACAACCGACAAGTCTTTGAATATGGTTCATATGTTTATTTTCACTAACTAGTTAAAATACTTAAGTTCAAAGGAGACAAATATGATTCATCAAAAAAAAAATAAAAAAAAATATGATTCATCATCCAAAATTTTCTGAAGTTATTATAGTGGTCCATTGACCATTGTCGAGTAATGTCAAATTACTTGTCTCTATTTTTAGGTGTATATATATGAATGAAGGTACAATTATTTATTGATTCCAATTTAAATACGTTTCAAGAATGTAGTTTTCATTTTATCACCTCTTCAAAAGTTTGTGGACAGAATTATTCGATCATAGTAGAGGATCTATCTCAAACAATTAGATCATACTCTACCTTCCTCAATCTCTATTCGTGAACTTATACTGGTACCTTGTTGTAGAATTATTCGACCATGAAAAGTAATAAAAACTTTATAAAATTACTTGAGATGCACACAAATTAATCAGAATATCGTGACTATTAAAAAATAATTGTTTTTTTTCTTTTGGTGTTTCTGTAGTTCTTTTGTCCTATTAAATTTGGAGCAATAGTGATGATGGACCCTTTTGTATGAAAAAGTTAACCCCAAAAAATCCAAGTATATCTTACTTGGAGATATCACATAATAACAGACTTGAAAAGTATGAAATGCTAGCTGTTTATATATATATATATCTTTTAAAAAATAAATAAATAATTAGTCATTTAATATTCTAAATCTACTGGCTTTAGTTGGAAACGATTAGTAATTTTTATCTTGAATTCCTAAAGCGGCACTTATTTATTGGAATAATATATGCTTTCTAATTAAAGCTGACTACTCTTATTTTGAGATAGAGGAAATATTAGGAAAGAAATCTTCATGAAGTACTTTGTTCTAATTTATGTTGCTCGGATTCTTCAAAATATTGAGAAATGTGTATCGGATCCTTCAAAAATAGTGTATTTATAAAAGATCTGACATGAATACGATAATATTTTTAAAGAGTCAGAACAAGCTAGATTATAATTAGCAAAAGATTGAAGTTGATGGAGAATAGAAGTGAATACTATATTATAAGTGGATTTATAATATTGTAATTATTTTTTTTTACCTTGGAAAAAAAGAAAAGAAGAAACAATACACAGTGAAGCTAATTAATTAATCACTTAAAAACTCTAATAGTAAAGTCACTTTTAACTAAACAAGGACTTTAATTAGTACAAGTTAGGTAACTCTAATTGGTCCAATATTCATGAAAGTAGTTTTGGAGGATGATGAATTATTTTTATCCACAATATTATTTCTTGGAGATGAAAGACTTAGCTCCAAATCAAGAGTTCCATTTGAAGAAATGGACTGATGAGAATTTTGTGATCCATAACTCCAAATAGAATTTTCACACTTTTCTCCAAATGAATTTAGGTCTAATGGAGATGGTCTTGTAATTTCTTGATAATCTTCTTGGCAATTATGACCAAAATCTTCATATTTGTTGTTACTCCTTGCCTATATCATGTTAACAAAAAAGAGTTGGTAATTAATTATACGTCAAAAAATATATTTACACAATCAGGTCAATTATAAGATAATTATAAGTAAATTTCAATTATAAACACTAGTAGTAACTAACCTACTATAATAGGTAAACTACTTTGATTATCTAAAATTATCATTGTCCGTGAGTATAACTTAAATATCATGTTGCTCAGATTCTTTAAAAATCAAGACGTACCCTTGTTTTATCCTCTAAATGTATTCACATTCTAGGATCAGACGCTACTAAAAGAACATGTGTTCATTGGGAATTGGCTCGACGAGTCCTTGAAAATTTACTTGTTTTAGTATTGCTACATGTGTGTGATAGTAGTGAAGTCAAATTTTTCACTAAAAAGAGTTAAAATATAAAACAGTAAACACACGAAAGTAGATATCCATTTAAATTTTTTTTCCTATGTACGCAATGTAATTTTTCAAGTTGAAGATACCCCTTATGACAAAGTTGGCTTCACCATTAGTGTATGACAATATATTTGAAAGATCCGAACAACATTGCTTACTTTCTATGGATATAATACCTCAAAATTTCTACTTAAGCAAATTCACTACTAAAAAGCAAGAGTTAACTACAGACATATTATATAGCTAAACAGTAAAATTCATTCTTCATTCTATTTAGCTACGAATTATCAAATAATTCTATTAGTATTGAAACTAACATATTAGCAACGAAGTTCATATCTAATTTTAGGTATGTCAATAATCCAAAAATAATATATTTACCATATCAAAAAGACTTGAACGTCTTTTCTTTTTGTTGAGACTTGATTGTCTTAGAAAATATTTTTGAGCATGACTTGCAACTTGAGTTGGAGTCCTTGTTGTCACAAAATTTCTTGAAATTCCTCTCCAATCTCCTTTACCTAACTTTTCAAGTCCATTTAAGAATCTTCTATGTTCCTCTTCTGTCCATGGGACACCTAATTCATCCAATATAAACATATATATATCAATAATGACATTAAAGGGGCACAAAGCATTTTACGTTCACACAGAATTTGGAAAAGAATCGCACCATCAGAAGTGTGATATAAACAGGCTGCCCTGCTATAAGTATTAATGGTTGCTTAATAAAATATTTCTATTGGATATATTAACCTTAATAATGTCATAACCCCTTCATATATAAGTTACAATTAGACCAATATAGTTGAAGTTGTGTACAAGTGCTCATAAGAAAGATTCTACATGTTTATGTACTACACCAACTACAACTCAATTCTAACTTGGTAGGTCGATTATATGAATTTTCACTATTTAATATGTCTCATTTAAGCTCATCTTAGTTTAATGTGAAAATGTTCATTTTACACAAAAAAAAAAAACAAATGAAATTAGCTATAGTTATAGTTAATAGCTAACATAACTTGTTGATAATCCATTGGTAAATAGGACTATAGCAATGATTTTTTATGTTTACCTACATAATCTATCACTAATTCATTTTTTTTAAGTAGTTCATATTGTCGTTTTCAGGCTAGGTCATTGGTGGTGGTGGTGGTGGTGGTAGGGGTAGGGGTGGTGGTGAGGGTCGCATTTTGGTTGACAACCAACATAAAGCTAACTAGTCAATTTATGATGAATTCTCACGATTCAGAAAAAAATGTGTGTTCTAGTGATGACAACATGCAAATAAGAAGAACCATGAGTCAAGAAGATGATTTACCAACCACCCCCACACCACACACCCAAAAAAAAGGCAAACATTTTGGATTAGACCATATAGTGAACCAAATTTGCAAATATAAACCATTATTATTGTACATTAAAACATGCTAGAAATGTGTGTGTACAATAAGTATATATGAATTAATTAAATGACATACCTTTCTTCCTTTCACCAACACAACCTACAAGAGTACCATCAGAGAGATAACCATTATTATCAATAGAAGTAGTACTACTTTTTTCACAACTTTCATTAAGAGATGGAGAAGAAGATGATAATAAGTGGCTATTTGTTAAAGACAAACAATCCAAACTAAAACTTTTCTTCAAATTATTATTATGACTAGAAAAATAAGAATTAGAAATATCAAGTTGCACTCCAAAAAGCCTCAATCCACCAATAATATTATTACCACTAATAGCACATTTCAAAGTGCTACAAGTTCTTGAATTATGACCAATATAGCCACAATGTGAACACTTTCTCCCCATTTTCACATACACAAAAAAAAGGGGTTAGTTTCACAATTTTTTTAATTTTTTTTTTTTCGGTTGTTGAAATGGGAGGAAGAGAAGAGGGTTATGTATATATCAAGAACTATTTAGTTTTTTTTAAAAAAAAATTATATGATGATGATGTGTTGTATAGTACAAGGTAGGGTTTTATGAAAATAGCCAAGTAAAGATGATTGGATGGACATTAATGTTTTTGGTTGGTTGGATATATTATCCAAGTTGGGGTTTTTAGAGTAGAAAGCAACAACTTTTTTGTGTCTCTACAAACGACAAAATTAAAAGAAGATGGAATTATTGTAGGCAAATAATGATGAAAGGTCTCTCTCGTAGAATTATGGTACACGAAGCATTTCGCGTTCACTCAGAAAATTGTACACAAAGCATTTCATGTTCACTCAAAATTGTACACAAATCATTTCGCGTTCACTCAGAAAATTGTACACAAAGCATTGTGTGTTCACTCAGAATTTCACACAAATCATTTTGCGTTTACTCAGAGTTCAAAGAAGGGTTACACCCAAAGAAATGTTGATGTATGTCGCTTAGCTTGCTAGTGTAAATAGCTCTATCTTATAACATATAGCTCATATGAAAATATCTTTATATTACTCCAAAACTTCATCATACTGAGTATGGATTTAAAATGAATTAATCTCTTTACTAGAATTTCTGACTCTGTTACTAATTATAATCTTCTATAGTTATATGCACTAAACTCTCTATTATTATTGGAAAAAGAAATGGTCAATAAGGTTATCTTGTCGAAAATATTTGGAAATTTTTTGATGTTGATCTATCAATGCCTTATTGAACATTGCATAAATAAAGACCTATTTTCCTGTTTTTTTATTTTTTATATTTTGGGGTGGGGTAATAAGTCCAATATATGTACAAAAAATTCATGAAATTAGTTTCTAGAAAAGACTTGGAAATTGGAATGTGTGTATAAAGAGTCAATTAATAAATTCAGTCATCTATTATTCTTTTTTATTATGATTTAGAAATCTTCAAAGTCCTATGATGTACAGTCCAAAACTCGATGAATAATAAATTTGTTTCTGTACATTTCTTTATAACTGTTACACGACTCAAATCTATTTCTTTTTACATAGAAGAAAACAACTTAACATGTCAACCAAGATATAAGATATTTTCCAATTTATTTAATATTTCTCATAATAGCAAATTCGAATTTATAGAATCGCTTACTATTTCTGATTTTTTTTTAAAATAGCCTACGATTTTTCTAGATTGGATTATGCTTGTGGGGTATTTTTTTTTGGTAGACTAGTACTTTGTTGCAAATGGGAGGAGAACTTCAACAAAAGATACACATCTTTCTTAATAAAATCTGACAAAAAAAATCTTAGTTTTTTTAAAAAGGGGATTTATCTCTATCCATATAGAAAAGTATTTATGTATTAGAAATCTCGAGTCTGAATTCTAAAAATGGAGGAAGAGGAGGATAGGTAAAAAGCATGCATTTTCAGGTTCTGCGCTATGTAATTATAAATTAATCGAGATTCTAAAACAATAACCAACACTAGTGAAAAAACAAAATTTATCATTATTGTACTTCCAACCCCACCCCACCCCCACCCCCTAATATGATGTGGCATTGTTGTCCCTTGAAGAATCTTCATTTTCAAGAACAAAATAAACAAATATATCTCTCTGCCTAAATCTTTCCTGCTGAAATATCTTTAGTACATCACAAGTTGGAGATACAATATCATACTTTCTCCGTTTTAATTTATTAGTATTATTTGTTATTTTTATCCGTTATGCTAACTTTTCACGTGACATATGCAAGACCATAAGATTTAAGTACATTCTGATACAACGTATCTATTAGTTCAAGATCATGAGATTCAAAAATCTGCTTTACTTTCTTGAATTCTGTGTCAAATCAAAACTAGATAAACAAATTGAAACGTAAGGAGGAGGTGTATTCATCACAAGAATCTAACTCTTAACCTTAGTGAGGAATTACAGGTACAGAGTAACTGAGAAAGGAATTTGTTGCAAATGTTGCTCTCTCTACATATAATTACAAGGCGATGAACATGCGATATGGCTGCTCGAATCAATTAACAGCTTCTGCTGTCGATATCACCACGACATAGAGCAAGGGACACTACAGTTGTTCGCGGAGAGGAAGAACAGGTCAACGAACTACTACCATCAACCACGAGATTCTGGAAAAAATTGCAGTGTAGAGATATACAAACTATGAGATGATGAACTTCATTATAGTCCATTCAATCTGGAACTTCTTCTCAGTTCGTTACTCCTCCATAACGAGCTTAAAGCATGAATATGAACGGTCCTAGTGCAGTGACATCCACTCTACTAAGACTTTCATAAGACGGGCAGGATATCGTTGTTTGTTTTCACTTTGTCAGGGAATGAGATCAGAAGACAATGATGGAGGTGAAACTCAGTATTCTTAACTGCAAAAGCAGTAATGAATTTTCGCAACGTATCCAATGAGTTTAGATAATACAACAACAACAACATTGCCAGTGTGTAATCCCACAAGTGAGAACTGGGGAGGGTAAGATGTAAGCAGACCTTTCCCCTACTGTGGGTAGAGAGGTTGTTTGACTTGTTTCTGATAGACCCTCGGTGAGTACTATGAACCAAGTATTCAGTAAAATGAATTACCATTTTGCAGTCAACATACAAATAGTGGTCTTAATTCTAATAGAAAGGACTTGCTCAAGGTATACTTTTAGGACGGCATATGGGAAATAAAACAAAGAGAAGACTTACGAAGAAGAGATGCTAAGACCCGCTCCAGCTTCTAAATTTGCAAATTCCACGGCGATTTTCAGCAAAAGAATCACGTATTGACTGAACCATGGAACTGACAGCTGGAAATAGACCCAGGTCTTCGTGATTCTCCTGAAAATACGGTGTCCTTTTACATCATTTTAGAAGAGAGCTATTACTAATCGAAAAGTTCAAAGCAACTCAATACCACTTGAGCTAGTCGATCTTCAATATTCCCAGAGCTCGTATCAGTGGGCATAAATATCTTTCTATAAGCTGCTCTCAGGCTCTTAATCTGGATACTTGCAAGAAAATTTTAAAACTAAAATCAGAGATATAAAAGTTATGGACAAAATTATAGCAATTTAATATATTGAAACTGATAGCACATCAATCTTTTAATAGTTTGTAATGGAAAAAGAAGAAAAAGGTCTACAATTATATATTTTTTATACAAGGGAACCCGCAGCCTTTATCCTTCGGGTGTGCACAGGGTAAACCCCGCTCGAGTGTAATAGTGCACAAAGCACACAGGAGAGGTAAACCGCACTAGGCAAGACTCGTACGATTAGCTCGACTGAGAAAGCATGCAGGGTTTCGAAGCTGAGACCCCCATTTGGGAGATCCCTGCTCAACCAACTCGGCCACCCTTGCAGGTATCTACAATTTTCTCTTTTGATATCAGAGCAACCCCCTGTAGGCTTCTTGCTCAACTCCAGTTGGCGCACAGATTCATAACTCTGGGAAGTATGGCCCACGCCCGCCCCCTACCTTCCTCCTAACATAAATACCATGTTTTGTCTGCGACATGGTTCGAACTTATGACTTACACCTAATCCACACCACATGTTTCAGTTTACCAGATTATGCAATGTCTCATATGGCATTCTTTAAGGTCTATATAGAATTTCTTTCTCATTGGAAGTATTATTACTTAGTATATGTCCAATATATGCAGCAGCATGTCTTTTCTCCAGAACGAACAGCACAGAACATGAAAGTAGAAAAACAAGTCATAGCAAATGTTACAACAGAGGAATAACACGTGAAAAAAAACACGATATGGGCTTTTAGCCACTGAGACACAGACCAATTAGCTTATCGAAATTGAACTGCCTACATCTAATTGCTAGAAACATAGGGTAATTGTTCTTAAAATGAAACAAACCTCCGCAGCAGAGAATCCACGACGTCTTAAGCCTTCAAGATTCAACCCACGAAGCTCAGCTCTTTCCCCTGAGACAATTATGTACTTTGGAACATCTTGAGAAACCTGGAGAACAAAAAGATTGAGATCCCAAAAAGGAAACACGTATGTGATCTCAAATATCGCAGTTAGCGCGCTGCAGTACAAGAATTTATGTGCTTCTAATCTTAGAAATGCAGATGAAATAGCAGATATAGATGCTTTGCTAACTTAAATTATGTTTACATCAGGAAGAACACCAAACTATGAAACTGTTGATATCTTAGTTTATCATGAGAGGAAGGCTGAGTCTTTCGAAAAATTAAAAGACAGCAACTAATTTGAATTAGGAAAGAATCTCACCACTGAACCACCACCAATGAAAGAATACGAACCAATACGGCAAAATTGATGAACTACAATACCTCCAGCAGTGTGAGCATAGTCCTGTATGAGAAGAATTTAAACCATCATCTATCAGTTCGATTTGATTTTTCCAGAATAGGTCATGCTTCTCGAAAATGACTAAAGAGGAATAGTCAATCACCTCCACCACAACATGACCTGCAAGAAGTGTACTATTCGCCAAAATATTGTAGTTGCCCACTTTGCAGTCATGAGCTATATGGCAAGAGCCCATAATAAGATTATTATCACCAATAACCTGTTTATGTAAGCTCGTTAAAGATAATTATGTACTAAAATTTATAACTTTCTGCACTACAGAAAAACTAACGAGCTAGTTTCATACGGTTTTATCACTTGGAGTTGAAGATCGATGGATGGATACATGTTCCCTGATTTCATTGTTGTCACCAATCTCAAGAAAACACTCATTCCCAAACTGAAATTGTCAAATTACAAACAAGATAATGATTATTTGCATTCTCAAATAAACACCATCGACTTAAATTTGAGAGTGGGGGAAAGGGTGATCACGATGAAGAGACTGATCATTGTACTTGATGGAGACAACTCCATTCGATGGCAGCACACATTTAAATCTATATTGTGATAAAACAGTATTGAATAAGTTTATCTGTCAACACTATCATGATGTTTTTAAATTTCTTTTTAATTTTTTTCGGTAATGAGCTTAACATCAGGATACTGACCTTATATTTCATGTCCTGGCACTTGATACCAATTACAGCATGATGCCTAAAAACATTGTTTCTCCCGACGACTGTATGACCAGGAAGATCATCTCCAATTACAGCACCACTGCTTAAAATATGCACCCTAAACGGTACTGGAGAGAACAGAAAGGAAATAAAACTCAAGTACAATAAGAAAATTAAACTCACGTCATCAGGATGCAATTGTCCCCTAGTTCAGTATTTCCAAAGATGTGGCTTCCCGGGTACAGTTGACAAGCCCTCCCTAACTTCGCGAAAGGCCCAATGGTACAGAATGGACCAATTGAAACACCCTACATGCAGAAAAAGCTCCTTTAGGCTTTAACTATCTGCAAAATACTAATTCACCCAAGGCCTTAACATATGAGCCTGAACATCTCCAGTAAACCAGCTACAATGAGTCAAAGGAAGAAACGTGACATCCAAATAGATCAATCAATCAACCAACCAAACATACGTCAATCCCACTGTCACACCCCAAATTCGGATGTGATGGCACGTGTCCATTTCCCACCGGACACGTCAGCCTAACCCAATCACAACGATAGAGAAGTAGAAATACGAGAATAAAAGATAATAAATAAGCGGAAGACTTTAATTAAGACTCAACACTACCCAGAATTTGGTTGTCACAT
>JAJOOR010034255.1:0-12047 GCA_036250505.1 Solanum acaule | reverse complement strand
CACATGATTGCTACTGAAAGAAAGTGACAAATGCAACATTCTACTGGATGAAGAAAAGCAGCAAACCTAAACAAACAGCATATAAAGAATTAAGATAATCTATGAACTTGCCTGCCTTGTTCAGACCAGGCCCCAACAAACGAGGAATCTGCTTGATGACAGATTCTGAAGCCAAGAAAGCATGGTATTTCTTTGCAAGCTTCTTGACCAGTTTCTTGTTCTTGTTGAGCTTCTTCAAGCCTTCAACATCCATGTACTCCAAACCAATCTTCTCTGCCTGCAAACATAGAGCACAAAGTTTTAATCATCTTTCTAAACAAAGAAAGTGAAGACTCGGGAATGGTACAAACAGAAGTAGTTTTTGGCCAATCTGAACTTAACAGCCACAAAATTTCCAAGACAACAGCAATAACAAAGACTAAATTCACATTAAAGTGTCATGTCTGGTGGGCTAAGAAGAAGATTTCTGATGTTCCAGGCTTGTTTAATGAGAAATTAATCATCTCATTATTAATGCTAAATCTTACAAGCAAGTGATATTATATCAGTAAAAGCCTTTCAGCAATAGAATAGTTCTTGACATAGTCAGCTCAGTTAATGGCACTAGTAAACATATTCATTAGGATTACCTCCCCAACATGCTGAGCATCTCCAAGCATACAGATCTTCATCTTAGGGCGAGGAATGTGTGGTAACTTAACGGATCCACTGAAACGCTTGTCCTTTTGGGGATCATAGTTCTTCAGTCCAATCTGGAGCTCAATGGTCTCACTGAACTTCCTTTTCTTCTCTGCTGAATCATTCTTAATCACAGAGATGGCTTCTCTGAGAGCCTCACTCTGAAGCTTACTGTAAAAGAATCAAAATCAAACTAATTAACTACAGGTAATCAGCAATACCTTTATATGGACATCAGAAGGGGTTGTTTATTAATTGAGACAAAATATAACTAAACTAAAAAAAAATGTCCTATAGTAAAGAATACAATGAAAATGAAAAATCAATCAAAACTGTTATTTCAATGCTGAACACGGAAGGAGCATTTGTCAAGCATTTTGATTAACACGAACTCCACAATCATAATACTTGTGGTTTTCACATAAAAGACAAGCTATTTGAAAGATAGGATTTATAATCAGGGATTCTTTCACTTAACTCAGGAAATAATCAAAAAAGTAACTGATTAACCACATATAATATCATTTTCCGAGATTAATCACCAAAGGAATTCAAAATAATGCCAAATAACACAAGCTTGTTACAACCAATATTCTAACAGTATGAAGGCTTCAGATGCGTAGTATTCCTGCCCTTTTCGAAACATAAATATGAAGAAAAATTGCATAGAAAAGTAAATCAACTATTTATAATCAGCAAATCAATGCAGAAAATTGATTATCAAAGCAAAACATAGAAGATATAACACAGAGTGAAATAACTAACATATTGAAAAGAAAAAAACAGAAATTTGGAGCTTGATTCATACCTCATGGCTCAAAAAGCTCTCCTTCTCTGTTAAACTCACCTGTCAATAAAAAAAAAAAAAAACTTTCAGATATATCACGGCAGCTAAAGAAAACAAATCATCATTTTCACGTCTTCACAACAACCAAAGGAAACAAAATCTTACAATCGTATACACAAATTGAACCTAGAAATGATGCATCAATGTGAATGAGAAAGAGGTAGATGAGAAAGGTACCTGTAAGAGAAAACCCTCGATTTAGGGTTTGTAAGCCGATGATGAGAAGTCCAGTGGATTGCTATCTTTTTAAATATAGGGCTCTAAATGGGCCGGGCTCAGGCAGGATGGAATAGAAACTGGGCCATAGCACGCAGGCCCTTTAAATGGAAGAAAGTCAACAGCCCAGTTCTTAATTTGGTTTGGTTCGTTTCAATTCAATATTTTTGGTTTAATATTACTCAATTAATGGTTATTTGTCACATTTTAAACTTATTTCTAGCTTGGTGCATTTTCTAGTTTTTCATGAACATAGCTAGGTTTCAGAAAATTAAGAGATGGAAATGATAATCACGTTCTCTTTTGAACGTGGAAGTAAAATATGTTTATCATTGAATAGGGAAATTAACATGAAAAGATTGTTATATTGTCACATTTAACTCTTCTTGTTAAGAATAAATAATTATAATTCACCATTATCTCTTAATTAATGTTTTTCATGATCACAACTTACAATCGGACTATATTGTATATAACATTGACCTTAAGAGCATACGGTAGCTAGGTGAGAGCAAGGGATTCATCTGAATCTCCTTCAAAAAAAAATTACATTGATGGTAGATGTTAGATTTCTTTGGCTTTTTGTGTATTCACTTCTTCATATTTTGATTTCTTTAATGAAATTTTTGACTTTAGAGTTGGAGAGTCACAAACATTCGATAACCTCAAAACTATATATCTATATTTGACATCCCTAGAAACAAAGCTAAAGTGGTTCTAGTAGTTGATTTGGGATGCACATGTAGATATTTAGTGAGTTCACCTGATTTTTTTGGTTGATTCTTTTTATAAAAGAATAACAAAAATCAGACAGCTCCACAGTAATTGATCACGTCAATAATACTTGAAGGGGAAAAAAATCAACATGTCTATATTAATTAAGATAATGGGGTGCCCCTTGCATTTACAATTCTTGGGTCTGTTCTACAGAGAAAAGAGTCATCTCACAAGAGATATTGTCCAAAATTAATGCAGGTAAGGAGATTCTAGACCAATTTAAAATCATGGGTAAAATAAAAATATTGCTCAAACAATTGGACCAATGTGTGACAACCGGACGTGTTTGGTCGTGCAATTTTTTTGCAAACATATGCTAGCGTTTGGTCATAGATTTCCAAATATTCTTGGCAAATATTATTAGGTAAAAATTTGGGTGACATTTCACATGTGTTGGCCATAGTATTTGGGAAACATATTTCACTTTTTTAGAAAAATATGATTTATACCCATAAGTTTTAAAAACTATCAAAACTAACCATAAATTTGTATTACAAGTCAATTGGATCTTCGTTGCAACAAATAACAAGTAGTGTCCATGACACTGGAACAATGTGGCAGTTTGGAGTGAGTGCAACAAGCACAATTCCATACATCGTGAAGTAGACAAAACACATGACTTTGTTACCTTGAGCCGATTGTTCATCATTTTCACCAACAACCATATCATCACTTTCATATTCACTAAATATTCATCACTACTTTGGTGTTCACATAAAACATTATGTAATACAACACAAACAACTACTATAGAGGGTGTTTTTGTAAAAAATAAAAGTTTGGCGTAAAAATTTAATTTTTAAAAGATCCCAAATAATGAGATTTGGCCCAAATATTAGAAAAAACTAGTATTTGGAAATTTTGAGTATTTGCCAAATTTTCCCCCAAATATTACTCGTGAAATCTATGGCCAAACTGGTCCTACTCAATTACAATAGCTAATAATCAAGTTGATACTTAAATGACATAATTATACTAATTATAATTGAAGTAATGAAAGTAAGATAACAAACATATTCGAGAAGAAGGAGATGACATACTAGAACATGAAAAGGAGCATGTTATATCTACTTAAATTCCATACATAATCACGAAATTCGATGTTGAGCTGTTTGCGCTTTGCCACTACACTAGAGTTTTTCAAAGTAAGAATATGAACATGGCTATTATGGTTACTTTCAATGGATAAACAAATTATGATATCGTTGGCATGTAGTATGAGGATTTAGTTAGGGTGGGCGAAAGTAAAAAAAGTTTTAAAATAAAAATATATCACATTAATAACATGTTCTCATTACTTCCAAAAAACCAGGTGCAGTGTTGAACCGGTCTAATGGGTGGAAATAAAAAGTGAGTTGTATTTTCTATTTTAGAAAATGATGGAATTTTTCATTTGGAGAAAAAGGAGCAGAGGTAGAAAGTAGAATCCCCTGCAATGGAGAGAAGCAGAGGTGGGCTTTTTGAAGGACTTTACAGAGTGCTTATGCGTCGCAACTCTGTCTATGTAACATTCGTAATCGCTGGCGCTTTACTTGGTGAACGGGTTTGTCTGTTTTCTTTATCTTATTCATATTTGTGTTTCTGTTTCGGATCATTATTTGGGGATGTTTAAAATTGGATCTGAATCGATGTAAATGCAATTGTTTATCAGATTCAGATGGGTTACGAGTTTGATTTCATTATTTTTATTTTTACTATTTGCAGGCAGTAGATTATGGGGTTCATAAGGTCTGGGAGAACAACAATATTGGGGTATGTTATTTCTTGTGATATTTTGTTATCTCAAAATCAGCGGTGAAGTTCAAAATATAAAGAGCTAAACACACTAAGGGATTCATCCGTTATTATACATACAATAAAAATAATTTTATAATTTTTTGACGAAAGGGTTTTTTACAGTACCTTGTGTGCGCCTCTGCTCAAAATGTTCCGATTAAATATTTAGCTCTCAAGGTAAAGCATGATGAGCATTTTTTTCATTCTAGTATATGTTTGGGTCCTAGGCCATGTTTTTCCCCTCTTGCTCATAGTTCTTCTCATGGTGTTCTTGTTGGGCTTGTGTCAATCTTGTAACTAATGTTTTTTTTTTTTGTTACTGAAATACAGAAGCGTTATGAGGATATTTCAGTTTTGGGACAGCGATCATCTGAATAGATTTGCAGTAATGGATGCTCATTTGAGTTGAAGACCAACATTTCAATAATTATTTTTACTTGGCCATGCTGGTCATGGCTAATTATTTGATATCTGCATTGCCTTGAAGGAAAAAAATTAAGTGAAACTGTTTCCATTTCCATGGCAACAAAGAGTATCCTTCAAGATTTTGTATCCCAGCAACTCTCTAGTTTTTCACCATGCTTAAAAGAATAAAAGGAGAATTCTCCGACATTTCAACTTCTCTAGTTAGTGTCAAATGTGAATTTTAAATATGAGAAACTTCTTTATTTCGCGCTAATTAATACTGTTATTAAGATCTTTGTAGAACGAAAAACCCTACCAGCAACTTCCGTCCAATGCCTCTGGAGTTGTCTCGTGTTTGCAGTTAAAAATTTGCAGATTTCATCGTATTTTCACATAATTGATAAATAGAATGGTCCATAAACTGCAAAACAACTTTCATCGAATCAAACCTGAGTTGTATAGGAACAAACAATAAGCAGAATGAACTACCAGGCAGTGCTAAAATTTTCAATTGATGTTAACAACAAGAACCGATAAAATGTAACTACATAGTTTCATCCAACATCTGGTCATATTTCCAGCTCATATAGGGATGCCAAGTAGTTTCCAAATTTGACATCAACTTCTGCTAGTTTTGCTGTCAATGCTCAGTTGTCCAAAAACAAGAGACATTTTCTCATTTTGTTTAGCTTTCTCATATCACTGAAGAGGTTGTGAAATGATATCAAGCACGAAAATGGAAACCCTTTTAGTTCAACTTCACAGATCACTGAAGAGTGCTTCAAATAGTAGCAATCAAGGAGGACTCTCATTCACTTTTTACAGCATGGTAGATGTGACGGGTAAACATCAAGGAAGAGCGGAGACTGATTGTTCCAAGCATAAGGAAAAATGCATAGCATATGCAAGTGTTGTATACAAAGAAGATGGTAGTCTGCAAGACCCCACTCATGTTTGATTTGCAATAGAAGTATATGGAGTAGGCAAACATAAATACAGCAGTTGAGCCCCCACGGAAAATAGACCTGCATCAAATACCATATTTATCAGTCTTCTGAGGCAGCCACAGATATTGTGAAAGAACTAGCAAATAGAACAAATGAATCGCAAGCAGCAACTTGGTAAATTAAGTTACATTGCAGTTATCTCTTAGAGATCTGCTAATAATTGTTTGGGAATCTAAAATTCTTTTGAATTTGGGTTCACATTTTGCTCAACATATATATTGATCCAGTATAAATGAGGGTTACAACTTATGCATAAATGCGCGAGAACAATTACACCAGACTCACTAAGTAAAACTTATTTGGCACTCCCAATTTAACAAATGTAAGGAGTTCAATTTCATTACCAGAATGACAACTACCATGAATGTCAAAACTGATGTTAACTGTAATTGATGAACAGAAAAAAGTGGGATTTGGTCCCGAAGAGAGGGACCTCTTGTTAACTCTAGTGTCCTGCATCTGGTGTTCAACAATACTCAGTTGTCATTCAGTTCTTCTGTAACACACAACACCTCTCACGGTATCATGATTCTATGAGTCACTCATTAATGTCATAAAGTTGCAAGAAAGTAGCTTATGCAGTGAGGAAAATAAAACGGGCGAGATATGTATGCATGCAGTCCCTAGGAATGATTAGTACAAAGAAATATCCAAATTTATGTATGCATGCAGTCCCTAGGAATGATTAGTACAAAGAAATATCCAAATTTATGTATGCATGCAGTCCCTAGGAATGATTAGTACAAAGAAACATCCAAATTGATACATACCGCCACCACCATTCATGATCTTCCACTGTCAGCTGAATATATGTCAAACCGATGCTTAGGGTCACAGTGAGCAGTATGAGGATTATAAACATAAAGAACAGAATACCAGGAAGAGTCAAAATCTTGTAGCCCCAAAGGGTAGAATACAACTGGTGTAACTCAACAACAATGGCACTGAAAGGTAGAAGACCAGCCAAAAACATTTGACCAGGTGTCTTCCTGTACCAAGCTAGAGATGGAATCTCTCTTGCGCACTTCTTTGTGGCAGACGGTGCTTGAAACTCAGACCTACGCCGATTGCCAATTATCCCACCAAGAGCAAGCAGTGGAATAGCGATGAGGGTATAAACAAGAATAATGACAAGTATGGTGCCAAATGGAATAGCTAAAGTAGCCCCAAATGATACCGCAACTGAATTAAGGAAAAACTGCATTAAGAGGAATGGTCCAAGAAAGAGCACCGCGGAGAAAGTAACGCTCCTTTCCTAGAGGTAAAAAAAAAAGTTTTCAGTTCCTGGATAAACAATAATTACAGATATAAAAAGTTGGAAGGAAGTTGATAAAAGTTACCCATCCAGTTTCAATAAATTGACTGTAGAAGGAGGCAGAGCTGTATCCTGCAACTGCAGATGTAAGGGTATAAATTATGACCAAGGATGTCAAGAGAGTTCCACGATTATATGGATATAGGACACCAAGAAACGCCAATATAAATAAGCAGCAGAACCTGTATGGGCATCAGAAACAGTTAACCAAAGGCAAAAAATGTGCCTTGCATGATCAATTAGGTAATACAAATAGGTCGAACATAATCATGCAATAAGGACCACCCATACATGGAAAATATTGGCAGATGATGGAAACCACACCGGTTACTTTGAAAATACAAAAAAGAGCTTAAATGGAAAAGGTTTTACATTATCTTTAGAATTCATAAATTGAAGGTTTTACATTATCTTGTTAGAAGACCTTCTGTCCTATATATTTTCAAAATATCTAAGCTCTAATTGTCAAGGTTAAACAATATTCCTCGAAGCTATCTTCCCATTATATCTTAATTTTACCGGAACAATACCGAATATAGAAGATAAATGATGCTGATACTGATACCATGGAACATAATGGTGGGATGACATTGTCACAAAATGACAAAGGCATTGTAAGAGTTTGTTGGCAAGGGCAGAGGATGGATAAAAGAAGGTAAGCATATGTCGAAGTCTACTGCATAACGTATCATGTGGATAGTCTGGTTGGAAAGAAGTCAAGAACAAAAGATGCTTCCAAGGAAGAAAGCAAAACTTCTCTTTTGAGGAGAATAGATGTCCTCAGAATCTGCATTTTTTGGCGTGATAGTGTTGAATATATGATGAAGTTCATATTTTTCTTATTACTGGATCTTATAGGGTATGTAATACAATATCCTAAACTAGAGCCTAGAGATACAATATCTTGAGCTAAATATCAAACAGACAATCTTATGCACAGAGATTCTCTTCCAGTGATAAGTCCAGAAAAGAAATAGAAGATGGCTCGCTTGTCATATGAACGGCATAAACAACTATGAAATCATCTGACAAATAAATAAGAGCTAACTTACAAGGTCAAAAGCTGGGTACCAGCACCAATAACTGCACAGAGCAGAGGCATGTTTGGTGGACATCTAAAAACGTCACCGTGAAGGTACTTCCAACCCACTTCTTTGTCTTCCTCTTCATCACCGCTAGACCATCTGCATATCAGTCATACAAATATGATGACAGTGCTTTCAGCTTTAGATGCGTTCATGTACATAGATTATTTGTTGTGCCATTAGCAAAAATGGGCATGATATGAGGCTTACTTTCTCAGATCATTCTTAAGGCGCTGCATCATACTCACAGCAAAAAAGGTCATCAGCAGAACAGAAATAACAATTGAATTAATTATCGAGAACCAATGAATTTGATGGTTCACTGGTTTTGCCGAAGCCCTAGAGTATCTTGCCATTCTATTCTTGAATGGAATTGATGTTTCATTCCAGCGTACATTATATGTGAAGGTAATATTTAGGTCTATATCTTCTGTTATATCCACAACATTGCTTGGATCACTGAGAACATGTATTTCTATGACTTGGTTTCCATTGTAAAGGACATCAAATTGGACATGCTTAAAGAGAAAATACTTGGGGCCCTTTCCATCCAGGGTCCAGAGTTCATCTTCAATTTTCCCAACAAATCCCCAGAAAGGGAGATCATCAAAGTACATCTGGTAGTAGTAATCTTTAATAATAGCATCCCTGAACTTTGAGACATCATTTTGATCAAGCTTCTTGTGGCACAGGACAACCCCATCTTTCTCCGCTCCAAATTTCAACTGATACAAGGTATTGGTTAAACGGTCACCATTCAGAACTTCCCCAAGGGATTCCTTTTCCAGAAGCAGCTCACCTGTCAAGTGAAACTAAAAGGTCAAAATTCTTGAAGGTAAGTAGTTAAATTTTTAATATAACTAACTCTAGAGATTACCAGTCATACAAATACAAAATATATAAAACAGTACAATATTTTTATCACAGTTTGCTCTTGGTCTAACCAGTAATAATATTTTGAGTTTATGTAAGTATATAAGAAGCAGAAGAAGTTAATAGTATAGTGTGTCTGTATAATACAACAACATACCCAGTATAATCCCATAAGTGGAGTCTGGGGAAGATAGGATGTATGCAAACCTTACCTCTACCTTTGTGGGGATAAAGAGGTTGTTTCCAATAGACCCTCAGCTCCACAGAAAGAAAAACGAAGCATGTTTGCAAGAAAATATGACAGTACCCTAGCAAGATACAAAGCAACTATGCCTAACTAGTTGGGGTTGACTATACTCAAGTGCAAGCTAAAAATGCTGACCTGGCTGGCAGAATGGCAGGTCATAATATTGGTATGTTTCACTGCAAAAGAATAACAGATATAGGAATATCAGGATTATCTGCTGCAAGGGTGAAAACTCAGACATTTTACTTTTTCAGCAAGCAAGAAAACTTGGATATTTTACATTAAGGTCCTTCCTTTGATGATTCAAATTACATAGAAGTTTGCACAAGAATGAGAAACACCCTCTAAGAATTACTAAAGCCACTAAAAAAAATAACAATGGAAGATGCAGAGTTGGAGAGCTTCCATCTAAAAAGAAAGAAAAATATCCTTATATGTTGGGATTTGAAAAGGGAAAATATTTCATGCTTAGAAAAAGATAAGAGAATGGGGACCTTGAAACTTGAAGACATTTAAATGCAGATGCTGAAAGTTCTTCAAGATGATTAATAGCTTCATTTATGTAGCACATAGAAGTTTTAGCATGTACTACAATAGCCTGGGAAATCCATGGAAGATATCAACAAGTGCAAAAAAAATAAAAAATCATTGACTTCCTAAGGAGGATACATTTTGCTGAAAGATCTCATAGTTCTTTTTGGCAAAAGAAAGCAAAAATGGGAAGAAAGAAAGCCGCAATGAAAGATGATCCAAAAGAGAAATGTTTAGAAGTATACCACAAAAATTAGCATAACAAATACAATCATGGAAGAAGGAAAGCTCCAAGAAAGAAGCAAATTCATGTTTAAAAGTGTGGATATACCAAACATTTTTAGGAATCTAATACCCATTACCATCTAAACTTACATAAAGAATTAAGTGTCAAATTTTCGAACATGTATTGAAGAATTGTAAAATATGTGTACCATGAACAAAATCTCTCTCTCTAAAACATATCAAGCTTGCAAGTCAAAAAATAATTTGCCACAAAGATGAGGAGCGATAAGTTAAAAGTATCAACCTTGACCTAACTCAACTCAAAGTTTAGCTCATGAGATGAGGATTGCCAAAGGCTACAACCACAGAAGAAGACAATAGGCCATACCCTCAACAAATAGGGGACCCTTAGCACCCCTTACCCATGCTAGGACTGGACATGTGATGCATGATCAATGTAACATTGGACTGCAAAGGCAAATTCAGGATTTTAAGTTTATTAGTTTTGAACCACTACTCTATTTGTTTACTGGGTTCTGGTAAATTGTTTATAAATATTAAGTGAATTTCTTACCATAAATATTGGGGTTAGCCTTAAACTACTTGGCTCTGCCGAACCCCTAAATTCTATTGTAGCTCAGGTCATGCATTGGAACCCAATATTGGGTAAATCAAGAATAAGGATGAGTCTGGGTTTGTTTCCATTTTGAGAAAATAGACATAAGTTCTAATTTAACCCCAAAAGCTAGCCTGTGGGTTGAGGATTGTCAAAACCATATAAGGAGATGACAACTCATTTCACTTCGCACAATTTAAGTTTAAGCAATTCATTTTTCAATGGATAAAGGATATAGAAATGATTCTTAAAGACAACTTTTAGGTGAAATGCCATCAATGACTATCTTCGTCTTCAAGAATAGAAGCACTCAAGACCAATTATAGTCCCTCATCAGTCTCTTTGTCCTTGGGAAATGACATAACATCCGTTACTTCCCACTTTCTAATCTAAATCATCAACTGATTCGACATCTCCTGAGAACACTTCGAACAACAAAATTAAACATTGTGTATTCCAATTTGGGAAACTATACCGAACAAACTTGGTCACTAGGCCTTTCTCAAAGTGGCTAGACTTGAAGCCTTAAAACTCAGTTATCCTTAGTAGCAGCACATTTTGTTTAAAATTCTTGGTGATTATTAGTTGAACCTCTCTTCCAAGCTGAATGTATGTATTTATACTAAGTTTATGGCCACTGTCACAGAGTATCAACGAGTGTAATGGTACTCCCTCCGTGCCATTTTATGTGGCACTTTTAGGGATTTCGAGATTCAAACAAGTTTATTTTTTAATGTAAGTTTTTCACAGATCTTTTAAACATTTTAAATTATCAATCATTGTGATTTATAGTACTTTTATGTAGTCTACAAATATATAAATTTTATTTCAAAAAATTTGAATACTCCGTGTGCAAATTGCCGATCAAACTTAAATTGTTTAACTCTCGAAAAACGAAAAAGTATCTTATGAATTGGGACAGAAGGAGTATTTAAACATCCTGGATCTACCTAAGGTGACAGGAAGAGGTTTCCGGCAACAAGTCTGATTAATGGCAACAATATTGTCAATAACAGCACAAAATTTAACAATTTTAACAAGATTCCTCATGGAATCAAAAGAAAATCTCATAAACCTCAATTGAGGGAATACCTGGGATTATTCAAAGGACCAACTTTGTTGACAAAAAGAGGGACTTCATCTCCAATGTTGTAGCCATGATCATTTAGTGAAGCCAGAGAGACCCCCAGCATTAGCAGCAAGTGAAATGGTAGGACCAACTGAGAAATCATACGACCCATTTACCGGATCAAGATGAAGGAAGACAACTTCTTCAATGGAATAAACAAGAAAGGAAATTGATTTCCTATTTAAATAGTCAACTCAATAGCAAGCAACACTGCCAAATTTCACTTTTTTATTATTTTATTATTATTTCTATTACTTTCTAATTAACATATTATTTTACATATAATTTTATTAATTAAATATCTAATATTCATAATTCCT
>JAJOOR010034254.1:0-10200 GCA_036250505.1 Solanum acaule | reverse complement strand
ACAAAACATCAAGGAAAAAGATAAGCAAATGAGTTAAAGTTATATATATATATATATATATATATATATATATATATATATATACACACACATTCTGATGATGATGTAAATAATTTTTATATTATCGATAAAATTTATTATGCCATTTTCTATGAAATTTAATGATCAAGTTTGACAAATCATGATTCAATGATACTATTGTATTGGTCGACACATAAGATTCATGAAACTTTTAGACTTAGTAAGTTATTTTATTTATAAGATCACCATATCAGATTTGATATAAAAAGTTCATTGTTCATTGTAACTTGACAATATAAAAACTCTTTATATCATCAGTATACTACAAAATATTAACTCGTTTGAATTTTATATAATTCTACCTAGGATATCGATATTTTTTTTCTTCTAATTTTATCTTCCAAATGTACATGAGAAGTTGTAAAAGGAAAATGTTCGAAAAACTACTCAAAGTCATAAAAGGTTATATACTATTGGTCCAATTTAGTACTCTATAATCTTTGGGGGTAGGGAAAATAGCTATTTCTATTATTTGATTGATATAAAGTTCGAAAGAATATGTCGTTAGGAAGGAGGGCAATATTAGCCCCACTTTACAATGGCTAGTTAAATGCCATATTAATACTTAATTTTCACCTGTACCTAGTGGGGTATTAAATATTTGGCATTTTGTATGACAACATGGTAGTTTTAAAAAAGAGTTTAATGTCCATGTGTCGACCAGTCAAATATATTTATATATATATATATCAGATCACCCAACACTATGTTTGGATCATTGTTACCTATTGTATTGTATTGTATTGTATTGTATCGTTACTATACCTACAATGTTTGTTTTGATTGTTACTTAAAATGTATTGTATTATATTGTTAAATTCCGTTGTTACGTAACAATGAAAACTCCCATTTTATAGAACAACATGTGTTCCCATTGTTACTTAATTTCTTTTTTCAATTATATCTTTACATAATATTTCATAATACTATTTTACCCTTTATCTATATTATTTAATTCTAGTCAAACCTCCTATCCTAGAATAATTAAGGATATTTTAGTAAATTTATAAATTACAATACAATACGATACAGTCAAATCAAACAATAAAAATGTTATTAAACAACAACAAACAATACAGTCTAGCCAAACATTGTATCTACCATACAATAGAGTACAATAGAGTACAATACATTATGAAACAATGGGGAACAATGATCCAAACATAGTGTAAAAGATAATATCATAAAATAACAAGTTTGCTACAACAAATTAAGTTACTGATTGACGATTGTATAATATATCTTCCCATATTAGAATATCATAAAATTAAGTTAAATCCTTTTCTAAAAAGTTGAAGAATTTTGAAGGTTGCACATATATATCCAATCTTGAGTAATTGGCTTTTTCTGGAAAGTGCATGAACGTTGAAACCCTATTCATTTATATTCATTCCCCTTCTCACAACTTGATCTATTTCAATTCAAAGTATTAGTACTTAGTAGGGACTTAAGAAGCAAGTAGACCAAGAAAGAGGACCCATAAATATTTGAAGCCATCATATGAATTTTTGTAAACAAGCAAGTGAGTTTGGTACCAAAAAAAATATATTTTTCACATAAAATATTATCATTTAAAAATAAAGTAATTTCCGTTTAATTTAGACAAATGCTATAACTATAAAAGTAGGGGTAAAGGGCTAAAAAATTTTGTTTTGTCTATTATCCTAAAAATAGTTTTTAAAAAATTCTTTAAGGAACTAATTTTTCTAAATTTTTTATTTTAATATCTAGACCGACCAAATTAAACATGAAAAATTGAAAAATATTTATCCTCCTACCAATCACATTCTACAAGTTATAAGAAACAAATTCTGAAACAAGTGATATTCAGTGTATTACCACTTATGTTGTCACTTCTATTGACATTAATTAACATATCATGTCACACTTTATTCTGTCATTCTAAGTTTTTCTTTTGTAAAAGTATATTTTTGAGAGCATTTGGAATTGGAGGACAAAAAATTTTATGTTTCAAATTACATATGCTATAATTGTCGTGGGCAAAGCGCTCTCCCAACACTAGTCCTTTTTTTTTCTTCCAAATAATTTAAGTTTTATGCATGAATAGTTACACGATTAAATCACTTATAAGATTATTACAAGTAAACTTTTATTATAAGTATTGATTGATTTATTATAATTAACTTGATAAAAATAAGATCTTATTTTGTTATTATAATAAGTTAAATTATATTGATAATACGTCAGTATTATTCTTACACTATCAAGGTATATAATTACTCTTATAATCAAATGATTAATTCCTATGGGTCCACTTTCATGTCCACCTATGCTGCTGGATTTCCAATTATCAAATTTTTTTTATTAACATTTGAATTTAACTTTAAACCTTTGTACTTATTATACGTGGGATGTTTCCACTAATTCCATGCGTCTTAATTATTCTTGATTAAGTTTTGTTATTATTAAACAATAATAATAATAATTCTAGATCTTCACTATTCCAGACAACAAATTAAAGGTCATTTTCTGCCGACGAAGTTTTATCAATTTAACCTCAATTTTCAAAAACTATTTTAAAGCCTATTTGAATGAGTTTATAACTTGGCTTATAAGTATAAAGTCATAGTAAAAAAATTTAACTTATGACTTTTGACCTATTTTTGATATTCTGATTTCGAAAATGTATTTTAAAGCATTTATTTTATTTTATTTAAACACTACAAATTTTGGCTAACATGTAAAACAATCCAATTCAAAAGTATCGTTTGGTATATATTTCCTTAATTATCACTATCTGTTATTTTATTTACTGTCTATCAAAAACAATCTATTTACTAAACGTAAAATATGCATACATCATATATACCCTCTTTAAACCCTACTTATGAATATATATGTTGTTTACGTAGATAGTTTGTTTAATGTAAGCAGTGTGCTTTTGATTTTTAAAGACACTAATCTACCTATCATGACAAAAACTCCAATAGGAAAAGGATAATGATAATCCTAGTCGTTTTAGCTTAACTTGGAAGTGATTAAGAATTATTAAATTAAGTGAAAGCACTAATTTTAATGTGTTAAAAAGAACAAAGATAAGGCAGTCATTTTAGTAGCTAATCACTTTCTACATTATATTTGTCTAGCAAGCCCTATTGATATCAACATCCTAAATTAAAGAATCTAGCTCCAGCTATATTTGATTGGATCTAACTCTAAGTTATAATACACCAGCAGTTTAAAGATAGTAACATGTAAACATATTTTTCTTTCCCTTGCATGTAGGGCTGTGTATCAGACGGATCGGATTTGCTGATAATTTTTCTTAATGGTTTGATTTATCGGATATCAGTTTTTAAATTTATTAATCTGCTAGCCAATCTATAAGATATCGATTGATTCAGTAACAAATTAGCAATTATCGGATGGTTATCGGGAGGTGTATCAATTAATCTCGATGGTATTTTTTTTCCCGATGAATGCACCTTATAAAAATGATGACTTTTAAACAGTAATAAGATAAAATGGATAAATTGATTTGTCACATTTTAATTGTCCAGTTGAAACATCTTTGTCAATGACTCGATAAATTGTTGCATATTTTTCATGTACATATCCTCAGTGCTTTTCTGATTTTGCTGACTTGCGCTCTATTCTTTAAAGCAAAATAGATAATTATAAAAGAGTAAATAGGTTTTCATAGTTATACCTATACTGCTTTAGCCTTTAGGAGTTAGGACTAAGAAAAGAAAAATATATAATTACTCTTATATATTATGGTAAAATATTAAATGAGGTTAATATGCCTAGAATAAAAATATGGGGTTAACGGTTTATCCAGTAAGGAAATTGAATAATTCTTCCCTACATCAATAAGCCGTTAATAATAAAATTTTAATTTGTTCCCCAATCATTTATTTAATAACTCAATACCAATAAGCTAATAAACCAATTTTGTGGTTGGCTTATTGATTACGGTTAGATTTTGAATACCTTACTTGCATGTGCATATCGAAACCATTTGATAAACTCATTAAGTAACTATTCGATTGTGAGAGAGAGAGAGGATTCTTTGATAAAAATATAAACTTTGAGCTAATTAAATCAACATCAAAAATCAGTTTAAGAGTTGATGATTTCTCAAAACTCTATTAAGGAAAACGATCACATCTTTACCAATGTGGAGTATGGGCACGCCAAACAATTATAGCATGAACAATATTATAGTATTTATTTTTGTTAAAATAAATAAATTATAGAGTGTTCAAAGTTGGATAAATAAAAAATTAAAATGGATCCAAACATGATAACATATCAATATTCGGTCGATATACAAAACTGATAAAAATACTATTAATGTGAAAATTTCTGCCAAAAACTAATTGGACTTAACTAACTAACTGGGCCAATAATACAGCAGAGGCCCAAACCAGATGACTAGCCCAATACAAATTTAACTCAACCACAACATAAGTTGGCAGGAGTAATTATGCGAAAAATTACTGAAATACACGTCTTATGTTTCCCTTATTTCCAATATCCCCTTCTATTTTTAAAAACCTCTAAAATCCCTTATTTCTTTAATGTATCCGAGCTACATATTAATGTATACGAGCCAGTATTTAATGTATCCGAGCTACATATTATGTATTCGGTTTATTTTATAATGTATCCGAGCTAGTTTTTAATGTATCCGAGCTACACATTATGTATCCGAGCTAATTTTTAATGTATCCGAGCTACATATTATGTATCCGGTTTGTGTTACTTTTTAAGGAATTAATGTAATTACAAACTAAAGAGGGATAGATTGTAATTTCATATTAAAACTATGTGATTCCTAAAATTTATCCAAATAATAATAGAATATAATTTAGAAAATTGAATTGTTTCTCACACACACACAAAAAAAATCATAATAGATAACTTGTTGTACACAATCTAAAAATCACACATTAGAATCACAAAAATAGTTTGGTGATGTAACGACCGGTAACAATTGAGCACTCTAATGTATAATAAAACATCTTTACTATACACTATCAATTTTAAAAAATTTAAAAGTTTTTGTAAGTATTAGTAGACGTCAATACTTAGAATATATCACCTCTTTTAATTATTAACATTAGTCTCCATAAACCTTAAAATATAAAATATTTTCTAGTTGATATTTGTAGTTGTATAATTAATGGAAGATACATGTTTATGTGATTAACTTATCTATATATAATAGACATATGAGAATACATAAGTAAACATTTTATAAATATGAATCAGAAATATCTAACTAAATTATTTAATATATGTTGAGATGATTAATTTCAATCAAATATTATAAAAGGGAAAAGGATAAAAAATGTCCTTAAACTATGTGAAAGGAACAAAAATGTCCTTCGTTTATAGTTTGGCTAAAAAATGCCCTTGTCATAAATACTTTGGTCCAAAAATACCCTTGCAGTCAATACTTTGATCCAGAAATGCCCATATAGTTACAAAGTGGGTCAAAAATACCCTTTTCCGAATAAATATATATATTTTTCTTTTTAAACACATTTTCTTCCTAATTAAAATATTATTAAAGAACTCTATTCTTGTTTCCTTTCTTCTAAAATCACTTTAGCAAATAGAAATGTAGGAAATATGTTTTGTCTTCTTAATCTCATTTTATCAATTAAATTAGAATAACTTCATGTACCCTTTCGACAAATAATATATGTCATATATATAAATCATAGTATATCCATCATTAATTTATATTTATATAACGATAAAAAATAATGATAATAAAATAAGAAATATTTTCATTTGTTTATTATTTTTTTTAATTGATGTAAGATAAATATTTGTTAATTTTTTAAAAAAATATTAGGAAAAGAATGTGTTAAAAAGAAAATAATAATATATTTATTTAGAAAATGAGCATTTTGACCCATTAAATAACAATAAGGGCATTTTGAGATCAAACTACAAACGGAGGACCTTTTTATTCCTTTTGCAGTATTGACTTTAAGAGCATTTTTAAGTCAAACTATAAACCGAGGACATTTTTGTTCCTTTCATATAGTTTTAAGAGTATTTTTGACAATTTTCCCATTATAAAAACAGCTTGCGTAATTGGGAAAAAGAACGAAAAGACCATTTTGCCATTCCATAAAAACCCACAACTACATTTCTGTACGGACACTCCTTTTCTATTGCCAAGGGTAAGGATGTAAATTAAAATATTCTTCTCAATAGCCACGCGCTGGGACACCTTATAAACTCTTCCATGTCTCTTAATTGCCGTTTTTTCCCTCTTTTCCATTTACATATAAAAAAAGCTCTCCACATAAATTCGAATTCCTCTCTCTTCGTTTCGCGTAAAGTAACACCGTTAGTGTGTGAGAATATGTTGAGGTTTTTCGGCAGAGGCTCCACCGGAGACTCGCCGCAGCAAGATTCTCCGTCACCGTCACCGTCTCCATCTCCATCGCCTCCAAAGCGCTCCTCTGTCAATGTTGCTTCGGGACCAGCGAGGCCGATACGTTTTGTGTATTGCGATGAGAAAGGGAAGTTCCAGATCGATCCCGAAGCCCTAGCGGTACTTCAGCTTGTCAAGGAACCAGTTGGTGTTGTCTCCGTTTGCGGTCGGGCTCGTCAAGGAAAGAGCTTTATATTAAACCAGGTTAGTCTAATTTTAAATTTCAGTAAAGCAAGCTTTTTTATTCTTAGGTTATCTATGCTATTTATGGTGTGCAATATATATTTCATTATTAGGGTTAATGCTTGCAGGTGTTGTAGTTTTTAACTTGAAGTGAGACTTTGTGACCTAGTAATAGCTACATAATTGTTCAGATAAACTAATTTCATAAAGCACAATGCTTTGAAATGAGAAACAGAATAGGAGGTAAATACTAAGGAACTAAAGCAGCAACAAAAATAGGTTAGGTGAATTAGGACGAGAACTTTCCTGAATATTGAATTGCAGAAGTTGGGAAACTATGTGTAAGTAAGTGGTTTGCAAATGTCATGTTAGAGATTAAAGCTAGGGTGAGTTTGTAGTTCTGAGACTGCAGATGGAAAAAGTTTGTTTTTTGGCTGTCTAATTATTTGCTAAGGTTCCAGGAAGATATTGACCAACAATAATAAGAGGATTTAGCATGTCAGCTGTATCAACTAGGATGTTCATTGTAGATGACCAAAAACAAGATGGAGAATCTGAAGCACACTAATAGAATACTCATAAAAAAATTTGACCAGATAAATAAGGAACTATGCAACAGAGTGTTCATGCTGGAGTTTTCTAAATTGTTCTTTTAGAACCGTAGTATCCGGACCAACTTGCGCCCCACCTCAACTAATTCCACTAGGTACCTTCTATCTCTTACTGATGCATATATCAGGTAGCTTTGTCCACCAAGGCTTGATCAGATATGAAGAAGTTTGGTTTTGAACCTGAGAGTTGAGACCTAATAGTTCTCAACCACTCTGGTCTAGAACTCCTTATCTGTTGCCTCGTGTAGTAAGCTTGATCTGCCTTGAGTAACTACCCTCCTGTTTTGAAGGTTGCCTGCATGCGTCTCTTAGGCCATGTGGAAGGAGAAGAGTGTCAGATGTTTTAAGGGGAAGACAGATATTGTACAGAAGCCGAAATACATATGTTTATGCTTTTTGGTGTTATCTACAGGATCTGAAGGATGAAAATAGCATTGCTAGATTTCATAGAATCTTTCAAGAATAGGTTTTTGTACAGCAGAATTCTTTCCTTTTAGTTGCTTTTAATGAAGGATCCCTAATTCATGTTCTGCCTTTGCACCATCTTATTGCTAGACCGCTCTATTTTTAATATAACGTTTACTCACCTATGAAAAGAAACTCCATTTGTTGCCTCATAAAGTAAACTTTATCTCCATTGTGCAGAGTGTTCCTTTTTTTTTCCCCTTTAATTTATTTAAGCACAATTTGCATGTACTGCTGTCAAGCCTTACTGATAGAAATAGTATAGCTTGTCGCCACCCCATGGGCCAAAGCCATAATAAAATGATAGCTAGTGTTTTTCTTTAGGAGACTTGTTTGATTTATTGTATGGATAAATTTATCAGGAAAACAAACCCCTTCTGTTCTTTGGCCATTTCCTTCTGATGTTAGATAATTAACGTAAGGAAGAGTTCCCTAGTTATCAAAAACAAGATAACTGAGAGTTTCCTCCATTTGATGTAGCTTCTTGGGAGGAGCAGTGGCTTTCAAGTAGCACCAACTCATCGCCCATGTACCAAAGGCATTTGGCTGTGGAGTGCACCTTTACGAAGAACAGCTCTTGATGGAACAGAATACAACCTTCTACTGCTGGATACTGAAGGAATCGATGCTTATGATCAAACGGTTAGATTTTGTGCTTAAATATTTTTATCATTGCTGTACTGGTAAAATATGGGCAGCTTTCTTCGATTCACCATGCTTTTTTTCCTTATAGTAGATTCTTTTACTTTTACCTACTCCCCCACCTCCACTAAATGACAAAGAAAATGTCAGCTATGTGTCAACTCTGAATAATTGTTTTTCTTTCTTGTTTGGGTTAGTATTCTGCATAATTGTCCCTCACTGAGTATTATTCTTACTCTTCAAAAAAAATTGTCCCCTTCTAACTTGTTCATTTTGGGTTCGATTAAACTTTAAAGGAATAGGAACTCAAGGAATACTTTTTCTCTGGCAATCCCCCTCCCTTCTATTTATGTCTTCCTCCTTATTCATCATTTAGTCTTCCTCCTTATTCATCTTTTAGTTGTTCAACAGGGAACATACAGCACACAGATATTCTCCTTGGCAGTCCTCCTCTCGAGTATGTTTGTTTATAATCAGGTTTGAATTACTCAGGCATGGATCTCCTATCTTTTTCTGACAAGATGTTCTTGCTAGATAATCATTCAATCATAAAGGGCTTAGGTTATGTGTCTTGCAGGAATGCCTTTTTTCTTGTAGTTAGTTACTAATGAGAAAAAGACATTCTCATAAGATACATCCCTCCTCCTTTTGATTTATATACTTCTGTTGTTTTCACTGTCTGCTTTTTTTTGACTTCTTGTTTGACTTGTATCCAATTTAGACTAGTTTCCTAATATTTTTATTGATTAGATGGGTGGTATTGATGAAGCTGCTCTTGATCGGCTCTCTCTCGTCACTGAAATGACTAAGCATATACGTGTTAGAGCTTCTGGAGGAAGGACCAGTGCCTCTGAGCTTGGACAGTTCTCTCCAATCTTTGTTTGGTTGCTTAGGGTAAGTTGGAATTTATTTATTAATATCAGTTTAGCTTCTTTTAAGGTTCCCTCTTCTTAATTATAAGTAAATGGCATGCACATATTACTTTTTTCTTTTGAATAGGATTTTTATTTAGACTTGACTGAGGATAATCATAAGATAACACCACGGGACTACCTAGAGCTTGCTTTACGACCAGTTCAAGGTGGTAGGAGAGATGTAGCTGCTAAAAATGAGGTACTCATCAAATCATTATTCTTTCATTTTGCTTATCCACAAAAGCTCAATTGCTATGAGTAATCTTCTCTATCCTAAGGGCTTCAATGGTAGTTCTGTTTTGCCTTTTTTGATCTGGTGCTAGTTCTTTCTTACTTATTAATAAAGAGAGTATTTTCTCTATCCAAAGGACTGGCTGACTGATCTTGTAGAATACTTGTAGGGCTGGACATAATATGGTTAAAACCGAAAAAACCGACCGAACCGATTTTTTTTTAATTTCGGTTTCGGTTTTTCGGTTATTTCGGTCGGTTTCGGTTTTTATTTTCAATATTTCAGTTTTTCGGTTCGGTTTTCGGTTTTTTAGCTTAAAAAATCGGTTAACCGAAAAAACCGAAATTAGATATATATATTCTTAAGTCTTTACCCCTTCATTAAACCTCAGCCCATTCCTTTAATAAAAATACATCTTTCAGCCCAATAGCCCATGCCCAGCCCAAATTCCAATCTAAATTTAGAAATCCCTAATCTGAGAGACTGAGACCACCATAGACCTTAAGTTTCAACATTCAACTCTCGTCTCAAACTCTCAGTTACGCCGCGGCTCCGAGCTCGTCTCTCAACTCCCATCTCTCATCTCTCAACTTATCGTCTCAAGCCTGCCGCTGCTCCTGGCTCCTCGCTGACGCCTGACGCTGAGTGCTC
>JAJOOR010034230.1:0-10987 GCA_036250505.1 Solanum acaule | reverse complement strand
AGCTAAGTATATTTTGGGAGTAGTATTGAGCACCGATATGGGGATGCGAGTTCATATTAACTCAAGTCTCCATAAACCATGTAGCCATCATGGGTAGTAAAGGATCATACTTTTTAGATGACTCCTTAAGATGCTTTTAGCATAGACTAGTGGATCCACCAAGTTAAGCGTTCTATATGACGGCAAAGTATAGGACAGTTCTAGCAGCGTGGGCAAGACATTGTATCACCACTTAGGCTTATAGTGGTGGTTGTCGGTTAGAGAATTTCTCACAGAAACTATATTACTTTATTATATGAGTAAAGTTGAGTTTGTTATTGAAATTTCTTTAACAAACTAAGTTGTTGTTGTTGATTTATAAAGCTTTGCATATATTGCATGTGTTCATTGCTTTATTTTGAGTTAAGTTATTCATGAATTGAGGAGAACCAAGGTAAGTGTTTCTTTCAAAATCTTTTCAAGCCTATGTATTGTTTAGCATTCCAACTTGCATAGTCGTACATTCAATGTACTAATGCCAGTTGGCCTGCATCGTCTTATGATGCAGACACAGGTAACCATGATCAGCATCCAGCGCCTCGTTGATCAGGTTTAGCACTCAGAGTCCGTGGTGAGCCTCCTTGTATTCGGAGGACTCCTTTATTTGCTTTCTAGTTTAGTTCATTAGGATGTTGTGGGGTTTGTCCCAACATCCATCTCAGTTGTTTTAGAGGATTCATAGATAGTCAGTTATTAGTTCTTTAGTCTTCTCATTTCATTTTATGTTAAGACTTGGGTTGCCATTTTGGCCAAGTTGAATGTTTAATTCTTCTAACATTCTAAGTTATATTATTAAGCTATTTGAGTAAGTTCATTTGATAATTGTAATCATGCTTGGAGTCTTCCGCTGAGTAAGTAAGTCAGGCCAAGGGTTCGCTTGGGGCCAGCAATGGTTCTCGAGTGCCAGTCCCGCCCAGGGTGTAGGCTCGGGGCGTGACACTTGTACTTGACGAAAAGCGAAGACTCATTCTATTCATGATATTGCAAATTCTTTCGAATTAAGAAAAATAATTTCATTGATTTATTTCTTTCTTATATAACTAAAGATAAACAATACGTTGTATTCATTACGAAATTTCTATGTTTCTAACTACAATTGTATACATTTGTATTTGACATGTTTGTTAGTTAATTGGTGTTCTATTTCAGTTTCTAATTAGTTCAATATGATATGAAAATGGTCTGTAGGTAAATGAATAGTTATTTGTATATAACAATTGCATATGTATATAAATGATTGATGTTTACATAAGTAATTTGTAGTTGAAGTATATACGTTTGTGTAAACAAAAAAATGTATACCCGTTTGTATATGTGTGTAAAATGACATATCATAAGGGAAATATTCAGGATATTTAAATACCCCTTTAATAATTTTCTTAAACATTTCCAATAGATTTATGTCATGGAATGGAAGATAACCAAGGTTTCCAATTTCAACTATGAGTATATTTTCGGGTTTTAGGTCTCTATAATTGTAACACCTCGACTTTTCTAAACGTCTAAATTAATTCGCACATTCGTGGAAAGACAAGGAGTGCGAGTAATAAATTAAAAATGATGTGGTATGTCATATTTTAAGTGTTCAAGTGTTGTATCTCAAGTTTTGAAGTTAAGTAAGTGGCAAAATAAAAGTTGGCGAAAGTTATCGTAAGTTCCTTTTTAGAGATTTCTCTGAATTTTGGGTAAAATATATTGGATGTTTTCTCCCAATATATAAAGATTTAGAAGACCTATTACCCATTAAATCGAAGGCCTACGAGTCTAGTTTGCAACTCACAAAACCCCGTATCAAACCGACATCAGAATAAAAAGTTATGAGGGTTTTACTAGGGACTGCCGGGGCAGAATCCGGGTCAGGTAAAAAATATGGTAGGTCGGCTTATTTAACATTTTAAGCCATGAAAACATTTCATTTCAGTTCCAAACCACAGAGAAAGCTTAAGAGAGGGTTCCTATGGAGTTCTAGCATGATGAAGGTTAGTTTTTGATGATTTCTACCATTAAACATTGCCCCCGTCCCTAGAAACGTAATCCCTACACGTGGCAATCATTTTTCCCTTCTATTAGCTATGTTTGGAGCTGGTTTTTGAAGATATAAATTTGTAGTTATTGGTGTTTCTTCAAGGTTTAAACTTGGTTAACTAAGGTAATCATCTTAGGACTCTTTTATGATTGTTTTTATGAATTTCTACGGACGTTTCGACAAGTTGGGGCAATATGGCAAATCTGCCGATTTAAGATTAATTATGAACTGTTTATAGGTGCGTACCAGCTGTGTATATGTAGTGTTTGTGAAGCTTAGGACATAAGGAACAACTTTCGTGAAGGAACTATGGTCTTTTGAGCGTTCATTGGAAAGGTATGCTAAGGCTACTCCCTTCGTTCGGCATGTTTCCTTAGAGCTTGGGAGTGATATAATAGGGTAGTTAATGTTAGTTATGCTGTAGATGTAATTGTGAGTGGTTGGCTGTTTGAGTGGTTATAAACCCTCAGTTTAGGGACTCATAATTTGTTCAGAACAACCCTAAGTTAGGAACGACTTGGACATTATTCATATATATTGTTTATAGCTATATTCCTCGCCTTCAACCTATTTAATTGTTTGTTGTCGCGCTTTGGGCTATTGTGGTTAGATGTTGAGCTATGAACTGCCTATGGGGGTAATGATGTTGTCTAATAGGACTATGTTATTGCCAAAGAGGGCTATGTGTTGCCCACGGGGCTATATTGATGCCAAAGAGTGTTATGTGTTGCCTACGGGACTATTTTGACGCCAAAGAGGGCTATGTATTGCCTACAGGGCTATGTGATGCAAAAGAGGGCTACGTGCAGCCCACAGAGCTATGATGTTGCCTAAGAGGGCTATGCACTGCCTACGGGGTTATATCGTTGCCAAAAAGGGCTATGTGACTTCTGACAAAGACAAGGGGCTACCGATACGGTTATGCAGATTGATCTGGCACCTTCTAGGCATATGGGGGCCTAAGTAGGTGGTATGTTGTTTGTACCTACCGGGCTTATGGAGGCATGGTTAGGTTGATGTTTGATCATTATTGTATTTTATTAGATTCAGTAGTGGGTTGGCATGCTTATCTAAATTTGATTTCCTTACTTGATTGCTTTTGATATATTATGATACTTGCTCATTTAGTCTACAACCTTTCATATACATTATTTTGTACTGACGCCCCATTGCCTGGGGGCGCTGCATTCATGCATGCAGTTCCTGACAGACGACCGAGTAGACCTCCTCAGTAGCAGGATTGACTTCTATCCGGTTGGCTAGCCCTTTTCCTCCGGAGTTGCTAGAGTTTGGAGGTTTGTTAGCTTTTGTTGAGTATATTCTTGATTGCGTGTGTCTGCCATGCGCTAGTAGCAAATGGTTCAACAGGGTCGGCTCGGGCCTGAGTTTTGGCATTAGGAGCCAGTTGCGCCCCTTGAGTTTGGGGCTTGACAATAATATACCCCTTGACTATGACAAAAATCAACAGTCGCAATTAATTGTTGAAAGTAATTTCGTGTTGTTGATTCCCTATTAGCAACCTTATTGAATAATTCACCACCTCTAAAATATTCCTTTGCAAAATAATTTTTTGTTTTGCTAGCGATTACTTCATAAAGTTCAACAATATTTGGATGCCTAATTAATCTCGTAATAGATTTTTCAACAACATTTGGATCCCTTTTATAAAACTTTTTCTACAAATAATGCACACCACTTTTTATCCGGTGCATTATGTGTTGGGCCTCATTAGACAAAGCGACTAGAAAAGGGGTGGGCCTATAACTCCATATCAGCTACAACATGTTTATGAGCAAAGGAAGTGGGCCGAAAGCCCAAACTGATTTACACAAGCTGGCAAACATGAAAGGAATGAATTTCGGGGTGGGCTTAGAGACCATTTGCACTATATTTAATCCACTACTTGTGTGAATTTCATTGAAATCATGTCTATCATCTAATTTACTAATGATTTACTAGTATTATTTATGTTTTTTTTGTACATTTGAAGTTAGGTGTTATGGGATTTCTAGGCTCAAATTTACTTGTTAGGAGAATCTATAAAACATCAAATGTGACCAATCTTTCTGTCAAAGAAGAGAAGGACTCAATTGCTTAAAATAGATTGTGTAGAGCAGTAACAAAAATATCATTGCTTGGGTTGTTAAAGATATTTGATATTTTCCTTTGTAGTAAAATTAAAAATAATACTATAGCAAAAAAAAGAAAAGAAAAAGAAAGCACACACACAAATACATAACACACGAATAGAGGGAGAATTAAAAAAACTCACATCTTGCACAAGATTTTGTTTTCTTCATACCCCATACGCACAACAACAACATTCAAACATTTTTTTCCTTCCTACTACTACACCCAAACTCCCACATACCCAGACAAACAAGACAAAAAAAAAAAGGAAACACACATTAGGGCCATTTCTGGTATTTCAATGAACTAAAAATTGACCAACTTGGGGTAATAGGGCATTTGTTGATGTCAATAACTCAATTTAAGTTGATGTCCACTGTTAAGATTACTGATACAATCTTCTTTTAAGTTAAAATGAGAATTCATTTTTATTGTAGTTGCCTAGATATTCGTGAAATGTCTCTTGCATTGTGGACTAAGGTACGACTTTCAAAATGTTTTTTTAACCACTCTTCTAGTCATAGCTGAGAAATACTAGTTCAATAATATTTAAGTGTACAGATAGGTTGTAAAAGTAAGGCTAACTTTAGCTTTTGCACATCACGGAACAACACAATATGTGGATCCAGTGAGTTGGTGGGTAGCATCGGAAGATCCAAAATGGGCTTTGAAATATTTGGTACCGGGTGTTGTTGTTTTAGCCATCTTGTGTGGATGTTTTATTCAGTTAGGTTATAATTATTGCCAGCAACGATGAGAGGTGTTAGTTGTTCCTGAGATTGAGATTTAAGTGCGATTAAAGTTCCTCAATTATATGTTATAGGTATACTTGATGGGGCGTGCCCGTGCGAGGCAGGGACTATGACTTATATTGTTATATAGTCTTGATAGATTTATTATTAAAATAATTGAATATCATAATTTTATGTCTCATGCAGATTTGTAAATTGGTTGTAATGTGTGACAAATCATTACTTATTGTCAGGAGATGCACGTGTGATGCACGAGATGCACGTGTGACGCATGAGATGCACATGTGACGCACGAGATGCACGTATGACGCATGGGATGCATGTGTGCACGAGATGCATGTAAACATGTTAAATATAGGTAAAATAGCTATAAGAAGATTTTGGGCTTCTTAAGAATCTTGTCAAAATAATTTTAAACGGTTTTTTTAAAATTTTTTTTTTGAGATGTTATATATAGTCATTATAAAGAAAAATAATGACTCGTTAAAAAGACTAATTTTTTTTAAAAAGAACAAATAAAATCATTAAAACTTAGTAAATATTAACGAACTAGATTATGACTTGTTACTTGACCCGTTTTAACTCAAACAAATTTGGATTCACCCATCCAAACTTAACCTAATCCGCCTAATTGTCACCCCTAATCAAAACATGATGTTACTATAGAAAACCAACTCCCTTTCTTTGTCCTCACCGTGCTTCATGGCATTTGAGAGATTTGATATCTCATGAGTAACATTCTTGACTCATATGATAGCAAGTTTGAGGCACAACTTAACTATTTTCAGAGTCCTTGGGTAGGTGACAGCCATGCATCACACTTGTTATATTCACATGAATTATACAAATCGTTCTAGCTTTCAGCAATGATGCTAACAAGTAGTCATTATATATAATTATATAGTGTTTCAGTTACATGCATCATAAGTGTAAGATTTTTTTCACAATCAAGTCACTTACCTATTGACATATCTCGTTTTTAAGATTATAAATGTTAGTAATTTATAAATTCCACTATTTCATTAATTAATCTTGTTGCTATAATATGGAGACTCAAATGGTAGAATTAGTTTAGACAATTTACCTGTAGAAGCGATTTATTAGCAACCGACATTACTGGTGGAGGGTGTAGTGCAACCATCAACACAAATCAACAAGGCACCATGCAAGAGAGTCGAGGAAGATAATGAAGAATATTATACTATTCACTTTCGAGGCTAATGTCTATTTATTGATTTTATTTATTAGGCCAGGCCACTTTTGGGCCTGGTCTTGTACATGAACAACATTCTTGACTCATATGATAGAAAATTTGAGGCACAACTATTTTCAGAGTCCTTGGGTAGGTGATCACAATTGTTACAATCTGTATTATTCTAACAATAATATTCCTTTCTATGTGGCATCAGAAAGTATATATTCTTACGTTTGGGCCAAATTTGTATTTTGTATTTTATGCCTAGCCTTGGGCCTTTTATCATGTGAGATCAATAATTCCTTCATATTGTTTCTCTAACTTTGATGTTTATCTCCTTTTTGACCTAACAAAGGAAGCTCCACCATGCTAGTTAAGTAGTCTTCCACCTTATCAAAAGTAACCCTTGTTGTATGTGTAAAAAATCACGCTAGAGTTGTGGGTTCTTAAAAAAGTTCTCAGTTATAAGCCCAAAGATTTAAAAAAAATAAAAAATTGAGAGTCATACCTTAAACCACATTGCAATAGACACTCCACGAGTTTGAAAATATAAAGCTCCGGACCTTGATGGATCAGAAATTAGAGGTTTTGGTGGTACAAGTGGTGGTAGGGCCTCTTTGGTGCCAGACATTTTGGTGGTGGGGGGCAGAGGACGTTTTGGTGGTGGTGGTGGTGGTAGAGCTTCACTCCTTCAGTGATGAATATAAATTGTAGGTAGATAGCTATCTTTCCTTATTGATTATAAATACCTTTTTTTAAAAGATCACATGAACTCTTTTCTAGACTTTGAATTTTTTTATTTTTAAAAAAAAGGTGTTTCTTTAAATTGCCTTAGAAACGGTTATTTAATTTACTTAAGAAATTAAGTAATGATTCTTTTATTTTCAAAATAAATTGGTCAAGTTATGAAAGTTTCGATTAAATTTAAAATAAGTTGAAAAGTATCACGTAAATAGAAGTATTTCCTTTTCTTGTCACATTGGCAGAAGGACAAAAATAGAATCTGGAACTTCCATCTAAATTAGAATAAAATCATCACAAAAATGGGATCCTACGATTACTTTCCAATTATTATTTTTTACATTGAAGCACGACAAAGACATCCTTTGGGGTGTTCATGGTTTGGATAAAAACCGATCCAAACTGAAAAACCAAATCGATAAAATAAAACCGATTTTATTTGGGTTTGGTTTGGTTTGGTGTTAGATTTTTGAAAACCGATATTATTTGATTTGGTTCTGGTTTTATTCGAAAAAACCCGAAGAAATAACCGAACCGAACCGATGAATTATATACATATATTTTATTAATTTACATACTTAATATATTGTTTTTATAAACAATTTTAAAGATCTTATATATATTTTCATTAAAATTTGTTTATAATTTACTTATTGAAAGCAAAAATGCCCAAGATGAAGCATTTATCTTATTGATTTCATGTATATAAGTGTCTATGGCAATTCTTTGTGAGACTGAAAATGTTATTGTCTCTTCCTTCTAGGTCAATATAGTGAATTTTAAAGCTTTATTGATAGTAATTTAGTGATTGAAAGTTCATCAAGTTAATTCATTCTAACTATTTTTCGTTTTGAATGGATTGTTGTCACTTTTTTCACATTTTAAATGAATTGTTTCTTTTATTTTTGTGTATGGTTAATAACCGAATAACCGAACCAAACCAAACCAAAACCGATAATCACCAAACCGATAAATGTATATTATATTTGGTTTGGTTTGGTTTTGATAGTTTTAAAACCGATTAAGTTGATTTGGTTTTGGTTTTGACCAATAACCGATCCAAACCAACCCGTGAACACCCCTACTTTTCCCATAAAATTGGAAAAAGTAGTACGATACAAAAATAGAATCTGAAATGGAACTTTCACCCAAAATGGAAATAATTGAAACAAGGCTCAGTTGAAATATCTTAATATAATATTCTAATAAATTTTAAAGATTAACTACGTATTTTATCTTATACCAAATACAAACATTTAGCAGGATTAACTACGTATTTTATCTAAATATAATATTCTAATAAACTTTACTCTTAGCAGGATAAATTAAACTACTACGATAATGTTGGATAAATTGAGAATTTAAAAGAAGATAAATCACTACTCATTTCAAATTAACTTGGAAAGACAGATGGATATGCAAAAGCTTTAGTTTGATGAAGCATGGGGTCTTACATGATACTATAATTTGTCTTGGAAATATGATGTAACGACCCGAACGTTGTTATTTAGGAGAAACAAAGATTCGGAAAAAATCTGGGCCCTTGTCCCGCCAGAGCGGGCCAGATGCCGCAAGGGCGGCGGCGCCAGAGCGGGGTAAGTTTGAAACATCCCGACTTTTCGAAACGTCTAAATTGACTCGTATCTTCGTGGAAAGACCAAGAGGGTGGGTAATAAATTTAGAATGATGTGTTATGTGATATTTTAAGTGTTCAAGGGTTGTATCTCAAGTTTTGAAGTTAGGTAAGTGGCAAAATAAAAGTTGGCGAAAGTTACCATAAATTTCTTTTAAAAGATTTGTCTGAAATTTGGGTCAAATGTCTCGGATATTTTCTCCCAATCTATAAAGAATTATGGTGCCCACGACATATGAAATCGAAGTTCTACGAATCTAGTTTCCAACGCATCAACCTGTTTGTTCATACAACTTCAGAATGGAGAGATATTCGCGTTATCGCAAGATTGCGCAAGCAGGCAGGTGAGGTGGGTCCCCTAGGTCGGTGGAACTTTATATATATCATCTTCTTCGACTTTTATTCATTTTTCCTTCATTTTTCTTAGTGAATAACCAGAAAACTAACAAAACCCACCTCTAGGATCAGCCAAGTTACAGATTTTTGTGACTTAAGTCCTTGATAATAGTTGTTTTACGTGTTGAGCTCGTCAACATGGTATAATTTGTTTTATCGATTTCCTAGCGTATCATACTTTGGTGTGTGGACAGCAGGGGTTTGGGCATATTTTAAAGTTTTGAGGTGTATTACGAACTTAAAATCAAGGTAAGACCATTCTTCCATTGACTCTAGCTTTGATAAGTCGCAAATAGCAATTTGCGACGGAAATACATATATTTTCTCGGATTATTGTGGTATCCTCTATTCTTTTGTGTTGATTATGGTCCTTCCTTGTTGTAGTATCGAGGGGGGTTGTGAGTAAAGTCATTAGGCCACGTGAATTCAGCGAAAAAGGTATGTTAAGGCTATTCCCTACGTACGACATGTTTCCTTAAAGCTTAGGAGCAATGTAATTGGGTTGTTGTCCTTGTTATACTTGTGAGTTCGTGAATTTCTTGCCTTGAATCCTCTACAGTTTACAGGTACAGATCGTAGAGAGGACCTTAAGCATTTTGTTGATCAGCTTCATAGGATCTTCAGAGTCATGCACGCCTCAACGACTGAGTTAGTTGAGTTAGCAGCATTTCAATTGCGCGAGGTTGCAGTATTGTGGTATGAAAGTTGGGAGAGATCTAAGGGAAAAAATGCAACTCAACCCACTTGGGATAGCTTTACAGAAGATTTCATAGATCATTATTTGTTCGAGAGATTAGGGATGGCCGGGTGGACCAGTTTCTGAACCTCCGACAAGGCAACATGAGTGTCCGAGAGTACGGGCTGAGATTTAATTCATTGGCTAGATATGCACCAGCATTTGTTGATACGATGCATGACAGGGTACATAGATTTGTGAGAGGGCTTGACTCAGACTATATCAACATTTGTTCTACCGCTGCACTAAATGATAATATGGATATCTCACGAATTCAGGCCTTTGCACAAGGAATAGAGGATCACCGACATCTACAGTATATGAGTGAGAGCGTAGAGAGAGAGACAGAAGAGGGATAGTCCCGTTGTGTCACAGGGAGATTTTTAGGTTGGTCCAAGACCCTGATATTCTATTAGGCCATTTAGACCTCCACCACAGAAGTTCCTGGGTAGTAGATTTGGTCGTCAAGGACAGTCATGCCCAGGTGAGGGTTCACGAACATCAGGCTCTCAACAGCATAGGGGTTCAGGCCAGGCTAGGACAGTCCCACCGCATTGCGCTACTTGCGGTAAGATGCATTTTGGGAGGTGCAGGCAGGGTTCCACAGGTTGTTATTCTTATGGACAGGAGGGGCATGAGTGGAGAAACTGCCCAACCATAGGTCATGGTGGTATAGGTCAGTCGACCAGGTCAGTAGGTTCCTCCTCATCAATATAGTCTACAGGGCGTGGACCCCAGACTCCTGCAGGTAGAGGTAGAGGTGGAGGCAGAGAGGGGACAACTAGTTCTGGTAGTGGCCAGAACCGTATATATTCACTAGCCGGCCGACAAGACTCAGAGTCATCACTAGATGTTGTGGTAAGTACATTGATTGTTTGCTCTCATTGTGTTTATGCTTTGATAGATCATGGATCTACTATGTATTGTTATACCCCATTTTAACTCGAGGTCAAAACGTGTACAACATATTAGTGATTTCCAAATTATTAACTAACTTAAGAAGTCGCCACCTAATTAATTATGGTGAATTAGGACACCTAAATATTTAACTAAGTAATACTAAAAGTGACTTCAATTAATGTCTACTAAACCTATGTGATTCTAGGTAAGAGTTCTAATTATCCTAAAGGAAAGGGATAAGGCATCCTCTAAGATCAGTTAAAAACTGTTAACCGGCCAAACTTAGGTTATTTAATTTTAAAGAAAGTGAATACTAAAAGAATCAGAAAAGTCAAGTAAGTAAGTTGGAAAACATTTCAACATTTGAAAATTCTTTTATATTTATATTTAAAATGATGGAGATTTAAGAAAGGATAATTTGTCTAAACCAATTTGTTGT
>JAJOOR010034229.1:0-11266 GCA_036250505.1 Solanum acaule | reverse complement strand
TGCATGGTTTCCAACTAAATGTCCTTTTAAAAGCATGTTTTTGCATGGTTATCATACTTAGTGCATTCTTGTACTAACACCATTCTTCTTCATCTTTTTACACCAAGTGTAGGTGGTGGTGGCTAAAGGATCATTCCTAGAAGTGATGAGCTTGACTTACTATTCCCAAGTTCGGGTGTGTCCTTAAAGATTCAAGGACCTTCATGTTAAAGAGTTTCCTTAAGTTTAATGTACTAGATAGTAGTTCTTTTGTATTGTAAGGGTTGTGTCCCTATTGTGTTGTAGTCGTGTTTTAAGATGGGTACCTTGAGATGTAGTATTCCGATTTTGTATTAAAGGTTTTAATGAGGTGACTTTTAAGTCTTGTGTTATATTATGTAAGTTTTAAATTTTCCGCTATTTTTCTATGATAAATGCTATGACGAATGCTAAGGGCTTGTATAAGACCTCCGAGAGGTCGAATACGCCGGTAACGACTAGGGGGTGCTCTCGGGTCGTTACAAAGTACCTGTATTCTATTCCCTTAGCTTGTGTTTAGAAGTTTACTTGTTGAGTACCGTGTGGTTTGGTACTCACCCCTTGCTTCTACATTTTTGTAGGTTACTAGCCCCAATCTTCATGATACTTTCAATTATCTTCTTTTCCAAGGATTCTTGTGGTGATTTGTGAGGTAGTTGTTTGTCATCTCAGCAGACCTTCTTACCCATATTTATGATCTTGTTCTATTCTAGAAACAATTTTATATGAGACTTGTATCTTTCTTTCGATTCAATTGTAATACTTTAGAGGCTTGTACACGTAGTTTAAATGGTTTTATTAAGTTGACTTAGTTATCCGCACTTGTGATATTTTGATATTTCAATCTGTCTTACTTCCGCATTTTTGTGATATCTGGGTTTTAGGCTGACTTGTCTTGGTGGGATAAGATGAGTGCCATCACATCCAATTTTGGGTCGTGACCATTAATATTACTATTATTATTATTATTATTATATTATTATTATTATTATTATTATTATTATTATTATTATTATTATTATTATTATTATTATTATTATTATTATTATTATTATATTTTTATTTTTAGTTTGATATTAAATTGAATGTATTCAAATTTATTTTATAACATGTGAAAATGATAAGTTTATGAAAGTGTAAAAGTTAATTTAGATCTCTTCTACATGTGAGTTTCTATTTTAAAGATAATGAAAAAAATTATTTTTAAAAGTCTAATGTATTTTCTAATTCTATTACTTTTAATGATTTAATTAAATCTTTTTATTATAATATTTATTAACTTTAAAATTGCCAAGTGACTTTTCAATAGCTTACCACTTGGATTAACCATATAGCAAACTATTCTCATGTGTGTATATATATATACACACACACACACATTAGATTTTTGACACGTGCGTTGCACGTGATTATCAATGAAGAAAATTTAAGCAAAGATTTGAATAATAAGTTTTGCACAAAATAATATTGCAGATTCTTCTATGAATTTTCAATGTGGATCGTCATATATATCTCTTATTCACACGAACCTATAAAGATGGTCAATGAAATAATTTTATTAGTTAAATGAAATAATGTACATAATTATTTCAATTTGATGAGGTTGAATCATGTAATTAGTCGTATCTCACTAATATTATCTTATAGACGATATTTTTTGTATGTTTTTCTTGTTATCATCTAACCAGAGGTGCTTTGCACGTGTATTCAACTTAATATGTTTAGATGTCATATGAACATGTGGAGATGTCATATAACTTTTAAATGATTCATATATATTCATATATTTTCACATTTTGTGAGTTTTATTAAAAGAAAAAAATCGGAAAATTTTAAAATACTATATTTTGAAGTTAGAAGATCTTGTAAACTTGATACTACATTTGTGACATATATAAATACTGAAATATGAACTTTTCTTGGTTGAAAATACTAAAATATAAAGAAATAGTAAATTAGTAAAACTAAAGGGCAATATTTACATAGTAATAACAATTTTTAATCAAACTTATGGACAATCTGAATCACATAAGTAACATTGATAAATAAAGTCATTCTTTTGTCTTAAGCATCAAAATAACAAATCGTGATAATTCTCTAACTCTTGAAGAGTTTAATAATTTTGAAAAAATATATTCAGAAACATATATCTACACAATAAGAGAAATTGATAACAAAAACAAATGAATTTAGACTACAATAAAAATTAAACTAATACAAACTTCCCCTGACGTTATTACAAGTCATATGAACTTTTTCTGTCGAAAATACTGAAAAATTAAGAAATAGTAAATAAGTAAAAGAAAGGGCAATTTTATATAGTAATAACTAATTTGAAGCAAACATCCTGACAACCTAAATGACATAAGTAGCATTGATAAATAAAATCATTATTTTGTCTTGTGCATCAAAAAACAAATCGTGACAATCCCCTAACTCTTGAGAAGTTTAATAATTTTGAAAAAATATATTCAGAAACATATATCTACACAACAAGAGAAATTGTTAACAATAACAAATGAATTTAGGCTACAATTAAACTAATACAAACTTCAACTGGCATAATTACAAGTCATATAAACTTTTTTTCGTCGAAAATACTTAAATATTAAGAAATAGTAAATTAGTAAAACAAAAGAGAAATGTTTATATAGTCATAACTATTTTGAAGCAAACTTTCTGACAATCTAAATCACATAAGTAGCATTGATAAATAAAGTCATTATTTTGTCTTGAGGATCAAAAAAACAAATTGTGACAATTCTCTAACTCTTGAGAAGTTTAATAGTTTTTAAAAAAAGATATTCAGAAGCATATATTTACATCACAAGAGAAATTGTCAACAAAAATAAATGAATTTAGACTACATCAGTTAACTTCATATATTGGAACTTTACATACTATGTATATAATAAGCAAAAAAATAATTATTATATCATCATAATTATTTCCTCAAGCACTCGAGGTTAAGGGACATACCCTCTTAGGATAGAACAATTTACTTCATCAGAATAGTGGTACCTCATATTCTGCTAAACTTTGAACTCACTCAACGATAATAAATCACACAAATTTTTTTAAAATGCAAGAAGAAGAAGATTAGACGATTAAAGAAATTGTGGTTGAAAATGAGAGGAAACCCCTCTATTTATAGTCAACAAAGGGTAGTATGAACAAGTATTTTTTGCTTCATATCTGGAAAGCCATGACCTTTCTGAGAAGTCGCAACCCTTTCGAAAAGTCACAACTTATTGAAAAAGTCTCTTTGGAAAAGTCACAACTCATCGAAAAATCACAACCCTTTGAGAAAAGTCACAACTCATCGAAAAAGTCACAACCTAAGTTAGATATATTATAGTAATTTAACATTCAAGTTAGCTTTTAAGTTAACTAGTTTTACGCAACGCACGTGTGTATCGTATATATAGTATATGATGTTGTAAAATATAATTAATATTACTAAATTAAAGCTTCTTAGTAAATAATTTATAATTGAACGAACATTGGACAAGTGTTTTTAAATTATTAATATATATTGTCATAGAGTTACTTGTAATTTGAGATCAAAATAACCAGATATCATTAAAACATTTCAAGATACATTCAAAGTTTAAATATGGGAGAAAGTGACATTTCTTTAATAATATTATTTCTTACTTCAATACATTTTGTAAACAAATCTAACAAAAAAAAATAGAAAAAAAATATCCATTCAAAAAATGTCACCAATAGTCTTTCCTCTTGAGGTTATGAACATAAATGATGTACACCGTTTAAGTACAAATTTTGTCTTAAATATTCATACCTGAAATTTAGTATGCTCATGACACTAATGAGGATTATCATAAATATTTTAATATTTTATCTTTATATGTAACATATCTTTATAACTCTATTAATATATGAGTAAGACTATCATAGATAAGTAATTTTACCAAAAAAGTGTACTTGGTTGTTATCATGAATGATTGTTATATATACTTCAGTAGAATAATTTAATTTTAATATATGAATAACATCACCTATGGTGAAAAATATTTCATTTCATTAAGTTTCTACCTTATCTTTGTGGAATTGTAGTTTTCTCCTTTTTTCTGCTGCATACATATCATATAATTGTTGTCTAATGAAAGTATTCTTATAGAAGTTGTATAATGATATATAATATTTAAATTTTTCAATAATAAAAATTATAGATGAATAAAATGTAAAGTATTATTTATAGAATCATTAATTTGATTTAAGATCATTTTATGATCAATCACTATTTTCTTATCTATTTCTATATAGCTAGTAAGGAGTGTATCTTGTGAAATAAAGAAAAAATATATGGAACAATACGTAGTCAATGAAGAAGGACGGAAATATATGTTCATGCTATATTCACTGTAGTGTTCCATTTGATTTAAATCTCTTGCCACAAAGACTTTACTTTCTCCGTTCATTTTTATGTACATATCTATTAAAAAATAATTATTATCATGGCTATGTTATCATGCTATAAGTAAAAGTGAAAATCTATTTTTAAAATAGTGAATTTAACATAAAAAAAATAAAAATTCAATGGACTACTACATTGATACCATTCATTTAGAAAAATTAGGAAGAAACTCCTTCGTTTGGGGAAAGAATAAAAAATAAAAAACAACGAAGAAATATCTTACCCAGATCATATGCCGTTTTTCATATATGTTAATATTATTGTCTCTCCCACAACTTTTCGCCACTGTTAACTCATGAAAATGGTAAGAACAAAATACGTGTGTGAATTGATGAATGATTTGCTACCATTTTTTCACCAACTTTTTCTTATGAGGTACCTCGAATTTTGTTGCATTTCGAACTTAATTATTTTTTGCGAAAAACACTTGAATTTTTAAAGAAGGACAAGAGTAGAGAACTTACAGAAATTGTAGTTTAAAAGTGTGAGGAAACCTCTCTTTTTATAGCTACCAAATAGTAGTATGAATAGGTGTTACTTGTGCGTTATCCAAAAAGTCACAACCTTTCGAAAAAGTCACAACCCTTTGAAAAAGGCACAACTCATCAGAAAAGGCACAATCCTTTAGAAAAGTCACAACCCTTCGGAAAAGTCACAACTCATTAAAAAAGTCACAATCTGTCAAAAAAAGTCACAACCCTTTGGAAAAGTCACAACTCATTGAAAAAGTCGCAATCCTTTAATTTTAAAAGGTATCTACTTTCAATATAATAAAATTAATTAAATTAATAAATAAAATAAATTGAGTATTTTTAATTGTGAATATTATAGTAATTCAACATTCAAGTTTGGGAGTTCATGCTTTTAAAGTAGTATAATATATATATATTATTATTATTACTACTACTACTACTACTACTAGTACTAGTATAAGTACCCGCACGATGGGTAGATAAAATTAACTTCGTCACTTACATCTTTTTAAAAATCTACTAATTTCAGAATTTCAATTCTCTTTATATTTATTCAATCACTTAAACATGATAACAATTTTTGCTTTCGTGTTGTTCTTTTTATTCTTATGATTTTTTTATTTTTTTTTATATATTTCATTGGTTTATGACAACTAAATCTTTAGCATTTGAAGTGATGAGTAATACATAGATAACGGTGGTTGTATGCAAATGATTTAGGTAGTAATTTGTAATATGTATGTTATTGATGTCAAGTTTGAACATGTCTGTATAGTGATAATGAAAGGATAAATATAAATATCTTTCGGTGGATTCTACTTCTATTTGATAGATCTATTGAGGGATTTTCCAGGTAAGCGAAGAAACGCTCTCATATTTACACTCAATGGAGAATTATGTCTATTTTTGTAATCATATCATTATGTAGATAAAAAATGAATAACTCTAAATAGAACTTGATTCTTGATATTTTATGGGATTTTAAAGTCTCTAACGCTATATAATTTCAAATCTACGTTTTATATCTTGAGAAGTTGTCATGACTTGAAATTAACGACATGGTTTCATCTTTTGTTGAGTTAGCTAAGGCGAGTCAAAATCATTATTTTATGAGAATTTACACTTTTCGCATTTATTTTTATTTGATAAATTAAATAAAAAAAAACATTAACATCTTTATGGTAAGTTTTTATGTTTTATACTTATTCAAACAACTAATAAATTGTAACACCCCGTATTCTATGTGCACTAGTTCTATTTATATAACGCTTATAAATTGCCTTGTGGTATGGTTATGAACTCAGTTTCCTATGCGACTAGTGACAATAGAATAAGTTTAAAGTGAACTGCCCGTAGATTTTAATGCGACCCGATTAAGTTGACGTCGATAGAAGTATTTAAACTTGAGATCATAAGGTGGTATTTGAGTCTAAAGTTTAAAGTGACATAGTGTATATACGTTTTAAGTTAAGTTAAATGTATTAAGGTCTAGAAATGGAATAAAATATTGAAGTGTTTGCTTGACTTAACTAAGCTAGTATGCGACAAGTAGGTGCATCACCTACTTTGACTTATTGACCAGCCCAAAGGGCCAAGTAGGTGCATCACCTACGAAGAGTCTTTTGACCATGTTATTGAGCCAAGTACACTACCACCTACTTGCATTAATCTGACCCAAGTTGAGTAGAAGAATAAGAGGAAAATGGACAGCCAAGACCCAATATTCTTAAGTCCAAAAAGGCCCAAGTGAAAAGTCCAAGTAGGTGGATCATCTACTTGATAGATTATTGCCCAGAATGAGTGAGAAAGTTGGTCAAAGCAAGTCCTAAAAGGGATTGATATCAGCTTTTACCAACTATTTTTTACTTTGACAAAAATATGATTTCTAGAGCTTTCTCTCCTTTCTCTCTTAGTTTCATATAGAGCCATTAAATATCATTAGGGTTCTTGATTATTAGGGATTTCAAGCTATTGGAAGGTATAAGTTAAGACAAGTTGAGGAGGACAATCTTTACCTTGAAGAATCCAAGTCTTAGCCAGTGGTAGTTCTGTCCAGCAAGGTAAGCTACTGTAATTTTCTCCCTCGTGTGCTTGAGTTTATTAGGACATTTGGAATGTGTTAGTGAGTTGGAAATTGTTCCTTTTACATGGTGTAATATTGGGGAGGATTTTCTAGTGGTTAGAGCATGTTGGGACATCCATGGAGGGGAGTCCCTTTAAATTCAATTATGAGCTCGTTTAAGCATTTTAAAAGTAATGTTAGCTCTTCAAGTGTTGGTGATCAAAAACCGTGATTCATATTGCTTCTGTTACATTATTATTTTTAAGGACCGGTTTATGTATGTTATGATAAGGGATGCGACTAGATGTGTGGAGAAGTCATAGAGATGTCAAAGGACTTAAATATTGCAGGGAGTTTTGGGGAGGACCTGATACGAAGGTTGTATATAATGTAGACGTGATTAAAGGGAAAGGGAAGGAAAGAAAACACTGGCTAGATAAATTACATGCTTACTGCTTTGTTACTATTTTAGTGAGATCAAGTAGCTCAAATTGGTTGATTAGCAACTAATACTAGTCTTACAACTTATTTTATTATAGATTAGTAATATGAAGAGATTGTGCTTAAGTCATACTTTTTGAATTGTATATCAAAGTATGTAAGGTTATTCGTTTCCATATACCTTGGCATGAAATCTGATACTTGCGATTAATACCAATGAAGTGAATTTTCTAAGTTCTATTCCTAATAAAGGAAAGACATAATACATAAACATGACCCTTAACTTGGTTTCAACTGGAAACTATTCCCTCCAACTTTGGGTGTGCACAATTAGACACTTAAGCTTGTATAAAATTGAACAAGTAGACACATTTATCCTACGTGGCGTAATACACGTAGGATGCCATGTAGGACACAAAATTGTCATGTAGGGTGCGATGTAGGACGAAAGTGTCTATTTGTTCAATTTTGTACAAGTTTCAGTGCTTACTTGTGCACACCCAAAGTTAGAAGTCATAGTTGTCAAATGAAGTCAAGTTAAAGGTCATGTTTATGTATTATGCCTAAAGGAAACATAGTGGCATTGTATGATCTACAATATGGATAACAATATTTTCCCCTCTCCTTAGCGTTTCAAATTACTTCATTATATGTTCATTTCTGTACATTTGTGTAATTATCCTTCTCCTATGTGCTAGTATAGAAATGGTATTTGCAAAAGCAAGCTTGGTGAATTCTCCTTTTAGCCAATCGAAGTCAATTGTGTCATTTAAGCTCATAAGTAATGCATTGATGTTACATAGCTCCTTATGTCATTGTCACTGTCTAAGTTACTATTCTCATGTCTTCCACTACTTGTATATGGTTACAAATCTCAATATGGAATATGACCACCAAATCAACAATCTCAAAGATTGAAGAAACTAAGTGAAGCAATCTCTATAATTATGGGTGGCAGCCTAGGGACAAAGCCTAGCGTGGATCGATCACAATCAGTATAGAAGGGTGGTAGCTCAGGGGCGAAAGCCTAGCATGGGTCGATCCCACTTGGTATAGAAGGGTGGCAACTCAGGGGCGAAACCTAGCATGGGCAGATCCCAAATTGTTTAATTATGAGGACAACATCCCAGGGGTTAAAATACCTAGCATGGGTCTTCCTCTTCTACCACTGATTAGCTGGTCATTTGCATCACATGCCTTACAAAGATTATAAAGTACAGAAAAGAAAAGAAAAGAATGTAACATACACGATTCCACAAGTATAAGCAATGGTGGTCTCTAATCCTTTTCTATTTCTATTTGGTTTCACTGGAGCTCTCATTTTATATATGGTTGTATTATGCCTTACATATTCAGTATATTCTTTTGTACTGACGTCCCTTATTGGGGACGCTGCATTTCATGTTGTAGGTATAGGTACTCAACTAGTACATCTCCCCAATAGAAACACATGATACTATCAGTTGTTGGTGAGCTCCAGGTTGATTTGAGGCTTTGCCGAGTCTTTACTATACGTATTTTGATAGTTGGTACAATCATGGATTCCATAGAGGCTTTGTAGACATTGTAAAAATATCATGGGTATTCATAGTTTTACTTGTCACATGTATTGGTTCAGCTAGTCGACATGTGTTATATATGTAGCTTCTCATCAGTAAATCTATCTGCATAGTAGTTCACTTTCTCATCATAGATCACTTATAAAGCATGTGTTCATATGCTACTTGTCTGCCTCACCTAGTATTGGGGTGTGACGTAAATGTCCGTGAATCAAATGATTTAATAAAATAATAAAACAAATATGGTCAAGCAAATGAGATAATAACTTTCGTGGATTTTTTCTCTTAACACTTTGTGTATAATGCAAAAACTGTTTGGAATAAGTCCTAACAGCAATAGTAATTGTATTATTTATATTTTTTCAGTTGCCAAGAATTTTGTTATTGTAGATAAGAATTATAGAGAATTAGAACTTTTTTATACGGTATGTTGTTGTCAATGACATTATAAAAATGTTATTTAAAAATATTTAAATCTGTATTTTAACTTAATGTGGAAAAAATAATATCCAATTAATTAATTCCATTTTAAATTTCTTTTCTGGAATAGAGTATTTTTTATGACAATCAATATATATATATGTAAAAGTTTTCATTTAAAAATAAAATAAAACAGTATTTAAATTGAACGTACAAAAAGAAGTGATTATCCAACTAAATATTTTTATTTTTCATTTTTATCCTTAATCTAAATAAATTATTATTGACCATCACAATTTTTTTCTTAAAAAAAAATCAGTTTTAAAACCTCCTACTACCTTTCCATTTCTAAAGAAAATTGTTAAAAGGACAATCAAATTTCAAAATTTCAAAATAATTTTATTAGATAATTTTGAATTTAGGATACATAATATTTTTTATATTTAGGAAGCATTAAATTCTATCTTGAACAATATCACAATTATAAGTCAATTAACAAATTTAAGACTATTAACAATATTATATAACAACATTAATTTAAGTTGAAAATTATGATTTTAAAATATATGATAAAATTTTTAATTTTTAATTTGTAATTTTAAATATTTGAATTTCATGATAACTATACATAATATGCTTCATCGGATAAATTCCAAATCAACGTGACACCATTTTCATCCATATTCATATTTTTCTAATATAGATCAAATCAAAATTTGAAATATCTAATAAACACTTTGAGTAAACCTAATATAACGATTGTATTAATTAAGATTATTTTTATCTTTAAATCATTTTCTATTATAATATATACAAATTTAAAATAGTAAAGAATATTTTGAATCTTTTGATTTGAAATAAAATATTAGTTAAATGTATCAATATGTCATTTATTCCCCTAATATTAAATATTTCATGTGGAATGTTAGAATTAGTAGATTATTAATTTTTTTTTTTAAATTAAACTTTATAAAATAATAAATGACAAACAGGTAAAAATGATTAAAGTATTTGATGTTTAATCAAGATAAAATAATCATAAAATTAATATTATCCTTAGAAAAATTTCAACATAATATATTATAAAACTAAAAAGTATAGGTGATATAGTTATTCCAATAAAACTAATTTGCTTATTTTCTCACACACATAGCCATCCTTCGATTTCTCTCCCCTTCATGTAATCTTTACCTATCAATTAATTTATAGATTTTTAAAAATATTTTATACTCAATTAATAAAAATTAGTGATTTTTTTCATTGGCCCAAGTCAGGACCGAAGGAAAATATTATTTTAGAGAGATTATTAATATGCCGAGTATTAATCTAGTGAGGTTTGACTGATATAAAATTTATTTATTTTGGATTTTTGGTTTTTAATTTTCTAAATCCAAAACCAAATAAAGTATTTTATTAATCTAAAACCAAACCAAAAAACCAAAGAACCAATCCAAATTTAAATTCGGTTGAATCCAAATAGTGCACACCCCTACTAAAGATGCTTTGGAAATTATATTTATATATTTTTGTTTAAAGTTAGAGTCATTATTTTTATACCAGGTTGACATTTTGATCTTTAAAACTAGTATACGTACCCGTGCGTTGCGCGGAATATTCATTTTTAATTAATTTCAGAAAATATCAAATACATCAAATAGTTTTACACGTTTGTATTGATTTTTTTTTACGTTGTATTAATAAATTAATATTTTTTCATGCTGTAACTTGAATTTAAATTAATTTAATAATTAAGATTATTATTATGATAATATTTAATTAAGATTATTATTATTATTATTATTATTATACATTTGTTTTGCTATAAATAAGGAGGTTGTGGAAATATATTATT
>JAJOOR010034226.1:0-10817 GCA_036250505.1 Solanum acaule | reverse complement strand
ATAGGAAGATAATGGGTAGTAAATAGTGAAGATAAATGGCCTTAGGAGTTACATAGGTTACAAGGTATATTGGAGGAAGAATAATGGAGAAGTAATGACAAATGCCACCAACGGCTAAGAGCTACTTCAAGAATTGGAATTGTAACATAACAGACAGTAACTCCAAATGGAGTAAAGCAGCACTAAGTGCCACCAACGGCCAAAAGTCATTACTCCCCACGTTCTGCAAATGAAAGTCAACAAACGTATGCAAAGGTAGGAATGAAACTGTCCACTTACTATTGAAACAATCAACATTCTTCTAACTCCAAAATAAAGCAAATTAATATATTAATATTAAAATGCTAATAAACCAACAGTTTCTACAATATCTTCATTCGCTCTCTTCTTCTTCTTCTTTCTTTTCCTCAACAAAAAAATAAAAACACTCTGTTTGTTTTCTTTTGGATAAAAATGAGGACGAATTTTACTGATGAACAACTCATGGAGTTTCTTGTCAAATCTTTTACCCTTGAGGATTATGACGACCAAGAAATTGGATTTACAGACTTGTATGGCAAGGAGAAGCTATCTGAGTTATTCGGGACGAATACTACTACTGATCATTATGTCCTCACTCTGTTAGAGAAAAAAAAAGAGAATGGTAAGTACTTCAGCAGGGCAATTGGAGGCGGCTTATGGAGAGAATATGGCAGAGCTAAATCAGTTAATGATAGGGAAGGATCACAGATTGGAATTAAGAAAAGATGAAGACAATCATGTCTGGACTATGAAAGAATATAGCCTAACTGAAAGTAAACGAAACCACTTGAAACGAACTAGTGAATTTACAGCTCATGACGAATTGGTTATGTGTCGCATTAGAAGGAAGGCCAATTTTCTTGTCAGTTCTTCATCACAATGTCAAGGAACTGTGAAATCCTTCGCTCAAGAAAATCAAGATTTGGGGATGACTTAAAAGAATCAAATGTGACCCAATTGCCTGCTGCAATTGAAGAAGAATGCCCTGTTTCTGTGGTTCATCAACAAACTCCCTCTGTTAGTAACTCGCAAATGTGACTGCCTGCTGCAGAAGAAGAATGCTCTGATTTTGTGGTTCATCAAGAAACTCCCTCTGCAAAAGAAGAAGAATGCTCTGTTTCTGAGGTTCATCAAGAAACTCCCTCTGTTAGTTACATCAACTTCTTCTGATTTCTCTCACATTTCTTGTTCATGTGTATGTCTCTCCACTGCTATCTGTAGGAGAATTTAGTTGCAGCTACACTTACTTTAGTATTTTCGGTTCACAACTTTGATCTTTTCATCATTTTTCAGTTAGTTGCGTGAAACTGTAATGGCAAATTCCAAGTCTTAATACAAGTTTTCATATCTACAAATTATTTCTATTTGAACTTCAAATACTTTATGTTCAACTCAAATATTGTTCCTAAGCCTATCGTAATCACCTCTCCCCAAAACTGCTACAGCGTTTTATGCACAGTTATACCACTAAGTCTAACAATGCAAAGAAAATTGGAGTTTCGAAATTTGATGAGTTGTAGTGAATGTAAACAGCAGTGACGAAATGAAGTCTTGTTAAACAAAACTGTTGCTGAAACTTATTCCAACTCCAAAAGGATGAGGTCCATGATGTACATAAAAAATCCATCTTCTTTTTTTTGGGATAACAGTGGTGTACATAAAAAATCCATCTTCATTAACAACTAGAGTGCCTATTAACAAGAGTATCTGCATTAGGCTTCTTCAAAATCAAGTCGTTTAACTTGTAAACAAAAAACGATACTTGTGCCAAAGACAAATTTTAAAGTTCTGATGAACTTTAGAAAGAGAACAGAAGGAGAGATGGTACTGAAATAAAGATTACTCCTCTCACTCTCAGGGACGGATTGAACAGCAGCTGTTAGGGAAGGATAATCTTGTATGACACTACTTTTGTAAGCTGTTTAATTCATACTTCTGTAATCTAAAAGAGGAACGTTTAGTGAATAAAATGAGTTACTTTCTTGGGATTTCAAAACAAGGAAGAGAAGACCCACCGTGGATGTTGCTGTTTGAGTATAGAATTTATATATATGTGCAGCAGAAGCATAATTTAGGATCACGATTTACATATTAACATGATAACAGAAATTCACAAAACTTTAACCTTTTAAAGCTTTCATACAACTGATTTAAAAGTAAGGAATTCAGAGCTCTGATCTTCTACTATTTCGTGATTATCTTATCAACTGAAACTCTTGTGTGGGCAAAGGATGATTTTCACTTATGAAAATCACCTCGTAGAATTCTCCATAAGAGAGGAAGGGGAAGAGGGCTAAAGCTCATCGGCATTATAAGCATTGGGTGATCGTGTCTGTGTTTTGGCAATTGTTAGTGAGGAAATTTTGATTTGGTCGCTGGAGAAATATAGGTGGAATTACACCTACTTTACTCTCACGCATTGGAACGCATGATTGGTCATCAGTAGGTAACTTCGTCATACGTGTTAAAGAGAATGGAAACATATTATGAAAAATGACACAAGAACTGAGTCATGAAAATAGGAAACTTGTTGATACAATTCCACCTCTCTTTCTCCAGCGACCAAATCAAATTTTCCTCGTCAACAGTTGTGAAAACACACACACCATCACCCAATACATGTAATGTCGGTTGTTTCCCACATGTTTTTGGTACTACTGTAACAGTAAATTTTTCGTCTAATAGATGGAAAGATATAACTGCTCTGTTGTATGACATCCTGTGAATGACACCATTTAATGAAACTTGATTACGATATAAGTACCAGTGAGAAGAATCAGGGGAAACAGGAAAAGTATTGTGAATTGTTCTCCAACATTGATTTTTAATCGAGTATACTTCAACAACGTTGAAGTATTTGTTTATCAAGTAATGTACACATATAACCTTGTAATCTTCAGCCACAAAATCATAGGCAAAACCAAATATTGGAGATGTCCAACAACGATTTGTCTTTGTGTTTTGACTGAAAAGAGAATTTTGAATGAGTTTGTATTTTCCAACTACAGGATTCAATAATGCCATACAATAGCCAGGATCGTATGACGTCATAAAGATCAAGCCACTGCATGAATACACTTCTAAAGAAAAATAGTCACTAAAGAATTCTGGGATATTCAGATACACAACTTTTGAATCAGCATTAATTGATGCTTCCGTTGACACAATTTTAAATTTGTGTGCAGTGGCGGACCCAGGATTTTCGTTCAGGGGGTTCGAAAAATAAAAGTATAAACGTGTAAATAAGCCTTTAGAAATGGGAATTTTGAATTTTTTTGGGTTTAAAATCCCACTTTTAGCACGTTTCTTAAAGTAAAAAAAACACTAAAAAAATGAAAAACAGAACTGAAAATTAAAAAAAAAAAAAAAACTGAAACTGAAAAAGAAAAGAATAAAACGCTTTCACTGGGATTCAAACCACGGACGCACAACTTAATTTTAGGGGGACTTACCACTGCGCCATCAGCTTCTCTTTGTTATAGAGGAGGTTCAAAATATATATATATCTACAGAAATACAGAAAATTTACTTTATATATACAGTGTAATTTTTTGCCGAGGGGGTTCGGGTGAACCCCCTGAAGACCACGTGGGTCCGCCCCTGTTTGTGTGTTCCTCCTCTATGTAGAAGGATTGAATTAACCAAGACAATTTTTTTACGACTACTATTGATAGACGATTTATGTAGATGTGACTTGATGAAGTCGGTGTCATCGATACAACCATACCATGATTTGCAGCAACTTTTGAATCGTGAAAGAGATTTCACAGGAAGCTTAAAGAAGATGAAGTTGACAATATCTCCAGGCAAATGGGGGAGGCCAACCATGTTGGTGATGGGTATTTTTTTGTTTCTACGCTATATAATAAACCTGATACAATTTAAACAAACCTAATTCAACTCTAACTCTACTCCAAGTAGTAGAAGGTAAGTTGGACTCTACAATTAAATTATGAGCTTGTTTACCAAAAATACATTTGTATTTTCCATTCCTCGGTTATTAATTCATATTCTACTTCAGTAATATAATAAAATTGACAAGTTTCGTAGTTGATCATTTTGGTACATGACATAGCATATACGCAGTAAGTAGAATTGTATTAAGTGTATGCTATACTTATGAATATGTTCTAGTACCTGCAGTAACAAACATTATGATAAATCCAATTTTCAACTAATTCACTGAGCCTTTTTATCTGGTTGCAGATATCTTAGGAAGTGCATATTGCAAAAATTACAGCTAGTATATTATTTAGTATTTAAACTTGTATATTAACCGTGTAAAATGTATAACTTAACCGGTCATTATTATAAACTATTTACTATATTTTAATGTTATCACATTATATTTGATAAGGAAAATGCTCATATATATTATTGAACTTTGAAAAAAGGCTCATCTATGTCATTCGTTAAAAGTTTGCTCATTTATGCCATTTTCATTTGAGAAAAGACTAATTCATGTCATTATTTGCTCATCTATGCCATTTTCATTTGAGAAAAGACTGATTCATGTCATTATGTGTTTACTGAAATGGTATAGATGAACCAAACTTTTAATGGATGGCATAGATGAGTCTTTTCTCAAAATTAAATTCGATGGCATATTTGAGCCTTTTCCTTTTAATTAATGAGGTGGCTGAATCATAAAAAATGGTTTGCAAAATCAAAAATATTCTTAGTTTACAAATAATGGCATGAATGAGCCTTTTCCCAAATGAAAATGGCATAGATGAGCCAAACTTTTAACGAATGACATAGATAAGCCTTTTCTCAAAGTTTGATAGCATATTTGGACTTTCCCTACTATTTGATATAAGTCAAGTTAATAAAATCAAATATCTCTCTAGAATAAGATAAATCAACTTCGAATATAACTTGGTTAATAAAAGAATTTTAGCATTAATATTCTTCTATTAATACTACTAGAAATTGCTACCTAGAAACTCTATAGTTGGAATTTGTCAATCCCATGAAATCTTCAAGGAAACTAAACTTTCCACATACAAAGTCTTAGTTGTCCAAAAATAAGGAACTTGTGTCCATTTAAATTCAGTATATTCATTTTTTCGCAAAAGAACCATCATACTTTCTCCATAGTATGTTCCTCCCGTTCTCCTTAACAAATAGGAAGATACCTACTGTGTAGTGTTTAAGATCTGACCATAAAGGCATTCCAATGAGTGAGTGTAAAGTAGGAAACTTGTTGATACAATTCCACCTATCTTTCTCCAGCGACCAAATCAAATTTTCCTTGCCAACCGTTGTGAAAACACAGACGCCATCACCCAATACATGTAATGTCAGCTGTTTCCCACATGTTTTTGGCACTACTGTTACAGTAAATTTTTTGTCTACTAGATGGAAAGATATAACTGCCCTGTTGTATGACATCCTGTGAATGACACCGTTTAATGAAACTTGATTACTGTATAGGTGCTGGTAATAAGAATCAGGGGAAACAGGAAAAGTATTGTGAATTGCTCTCCAACATTGATTTTTAACGGAGTATACTTCAACAACGTTGAAGTATTTGTTTATCAAGTAATGTACACATATAACTTTGTAATCTTCAGCCACAAAATCATAGGCAAAACCAAATATTGGAGATGTCCAACAACGATTTGTCTTTGTGTTTTGACTGAAAAGAGAATTTTGAATGAGTTTGTATTTTCCAACCACAGGATTGAATAATGTCATACAATAGCCAGGATCGTATGACGTCATAAAGATCAAGCCACTACATGAAAACACTTGTAAATAAAAATAGTCACTAAAGAATTCTGGGATATTCAGATATACAACTTTTGAATCAGCATTAATTGATGCTTCCGTTGACACAATTTCAAATTTGCGTGTTCCTCCTCTGTGTAGAAGGATTGAATTAACCAAGACAATTTTTTTACGACTAATATCGATAGATCAGTTATGTAGATGTGACTTGATGAAGTCAGCGTCATCAACACAACAATGCCATGATTTGCAGCAACCTTTGAATCAATGCCATGATTTGCATCAACTTTTGAATCGTGAAAGAGATTTCACCGGAAACTTTAAGAAGATCGAGTTGACAATATCTCCAGGCAAATAGGGGAGGCCGTCCATGTTGCTGATAGGTTTTTTCTATTACGATTGCTTATATAATCAGCCTGATGCGCCTAACTCAACTCTTAATCTAATTTGATGATATACAATTTAAGCCTTATTCAACTCTAACTCTAATTTAAAGCGACTCTAATTCTAATTTAAAGCGGCTCTCCAAGTAGTAGAAGGTAAGTTGGACTCTGTAATTAAATTATGACCTGAACCCATTGAAAGTGAGAAAAGAAGTGTCGTAGCCTATCCTTCTATTCTCCATAAATATTAAGTATTCCAAATTATGAGCTTGTTTACCAAAAATACATTTTATTTTTCATTCCTCGGTTATGCATATTTTACTTCATCAACATTATTGAAGTAAGGAACAACATAATATAATAAAATTGACAAATTCCGTAGTTGATCCATTGTTCATTTTGAGAGCAAAAAACTCTTCTAAACAGCTAATTAACGTAATAAAATTATGAACAATGACTAATGGATAATTTTCTTTCGATTGAAAAAGATTAATTTATAGTTCCTTAAAGTAAAACTTTTGATTTTTTTTAAGAGCAAACTACATAAATTCCACTACTTTATACTATAATTACTTAGAATCCCGGTAGATTTTTAAATTACTTGCTATATCACTTTTTTTCAGTCGGATACATGAATCAAAAGTGGTTAGATACGTGTATCTACCATTATTAAAGGGAAGAGATACATTATTTAATTAATTTGAATTGAATGTTGTAACTTAATTCCACGGATTAAATTATGGGATGTAACAAACCACAAATTAGGTGGATTAATTGATATCAAACTGTTACAGATTTCTGAAAAAATGACTAAACTGCATAGATTAACAGATCTGAGGTTTTAAACTTCTTCTTCTTCGCTTCATTCCCTTGAATACTAAATTTTCAAAGTTATTTTGTCTGAATGTCGAATATAACCATATTGTTACGACATTCGGGTTCGTGGATCTCTGAAAGCGATTACGCAAATTATATAATTGATGAAATACTATTGAGAGAGAATGCAACCTACCATGATCTAGTTGATGGTATTTCAACACAACTAGGGATCAATTGTTCACGCAAAAGAATGGAGATAAGATACATGATGGAAGGCAATGTAACTCCAATGGAAATTCGAAATGAGATGGGTATGAGGTTTTTTATGGAATTAAAAAGACGTCAATCCAATTGTGGTTTGTATCCATTATGCATAACAACGGAAGAGCAAAATTTTGGATGCAACAACAATGGTGAAATATCTTTTGACCAAGATACATCCATGGTTGAAGTTGGAGGTGACGTTGGGATTGTATCTATAGCAGCTCTTGCAGATAATCGTAGTGTAAATGCATTATGCGTTTTGGATAGTAATTCGGATCATGTTATTTGCGATCGTAACCACAAAGTAGTTAAATCAAGCAGTTGTATAAGGACAGGAGTACTATTGTGGCTGTAATGCAAAAATATGCTATAGACAATCTATTTCAATTCAAGGTTTTAAGATCAGACAAGAAGACGTTAGTCATATTTGTTATTTTGTTGGATACATGATGTGTACGCTTTTTGTGTATTATAGAAGCATGAAGAAATGTGTCATAGGTTAGTGTATCTCGATCAAATAAAATGTATCTTGAAAAAAAAATATTGTATATCTCATTATTAAGAGATTACAAATCTAATGTTGAAAAGTAATAAATGTTTCTGTAAAATGTATATTTTATAGTGTGTATCTCGGACAAATGAAGTGTATCTCGGAGAGATAATGTAGAAATCATTGTTAAAGTAAAAAGATCTATTGTTAAAGAGTAATAAAGGTTTTTGTAGCATTAATATTGTGTTGCACATGTGTCTTAGATAATAAAGTAGTATAGATACATGCAAATATTTTCATGGATTTATAGTGCGTATCTCGAACAAATGAAGTGTATCTCGGAAAATGAAGTGTATCTTTATATATAATTTAGTTTATTGTTAAGTTCATTAAGTTGTATTCTTATATAATTAAACATGTATTTGTTAGCCTCAACGATTATAACTGAGTACCTTTGTGTATAAAGTTCATTGTGAGACTGACTGCTCGTGATGAGAAGTAGTAGGCTGCTTTTCACCAGACTTGTGTGGATGGTCGATGGTTGTTTACCCTTGCTGATCATTGTTTCTTCTATGCGACCACGCGTATCAGGTGTCATATTTAACAGCATGTGATGCAGAATCCAACTTTTGTTTCTTGTGAGGCTGCGCCGATGATGATCCAGACACATTAGACATCATGTACACATTTGTCGGTGGAGTACTAAAATCATCAAATCCATCAGGAACAATAGAAGTGTCAACATGATTTCGAGCAGTCTCCGTAAATGAGTTTAAGTCATGGACTGCCAATTCAGTTGGAGACGGAGAAATGTTCCTATATGTGACCTGAAGTTTATAAGATACATTTTAGATTCATATTAAGAAATGAATAAATAACACGCCAGTTTAGAATGACTTTAATACTAGATACACCTACTTGGGGAAATAACTTTATAAGATGTAATATGGCAGATACATCTGGAAACATTACTAGATACAACAATATCTAGTTGAAATAACTTTAAAAGATATATGTCAGATACAATATAAGATACATGAAAGATACATACCAGATACAAATACTTACTTCATTCAAAAAGTTTGAACCTACAACCATTGCAACATTGTTAACGAAAACATACAAATAAAAATGAGCGAAAAGTCAATGTTAATTAGCCATTAAAATAGTATGAAGAACTAATAAATTCAACCAATGAAAAAATCCTAAATTTGAACTTTGAAACTACTACATCTGTGAATTAGATACATGAAAATGGTGTCAAACAAAAATACATCAACCAAAAAAAAATGATTACTTTACCTCTATATATAATGCTGCTTATGTAGAGTTGGGTATGAAATTTTTACATCCAAAATATGCATTGAGTAGGTTGAGAAGAAGGGGTAATGGAAGATGAACGGATAATAACGTGTAGGTGTAGGTAGAGATATAAAGGAGACATGTGACTGGGAGGGAAACGGTGGTGTCGGAAACAGAGAAATTGATTTGAATTGTAAAAAGTCCCAATAATTAAGGAAGTATAATGTTAGGATAATTACTAATTACCACTTTTAATGAGATTGTGTATCTGATTATATTTTTTAAAAGATACTGTATATTTATTAAAAATGGTATTATAAGTAATATTTTTAAACTAATGGGAATATATGTATTTATGGTATGAAAGTATGTCTGGATAGGTAGTTTTTCCTCTTTTTTTAATAGCCATTAAAATTGCAATGAACACAACCAATTATTATCTAGTGAATAAATGTCATATATTTGAATATTTATCCTACTTCAGATTGTTGTGGTGACATATAACCTACCATATTCCTATACTAATATTGATTGTGGAAGGAGAAAAAGTAATGAAATGAAAAATGAAACAAGAACTATGAGTCATGAAAATACTGGTTAACATTAACTCATCATAGAGTGAGTTGCTGTAAGTATTGGCTATCCAGCTCCCCATTAAACTTTCACATCATTACATAACGAACTACTCTTGTTGGAGCCCTTTTGCAAATTTGTTGATTTTGAATGGAAGGGAAAGGTAAACTCATTATATAATATATGTGGTATAATTCACATTCAATGCTATTCCAAATATGTCATATTGCTTTCTCCATCAGTTTTTTTTTATATCAGTTTAGATGTGTTATATCATTTTATATCCAACAAGTTTCCAAATGAATTAGCTGAATTGGTTACATGAGGTTTTGTAATTGCCTCGTATATGGAGGAACTTCTTTCGAAATTTCGAAAGAATTCTAAGACTTAGCTACGCAGAAGACCATTTGTGAAGGACATTGAAGATTTCATTCCTTGACTCTATCAATAACGTCATTTACTCTATCATATCGTTATTATACTATAAGTGTTGTAAAGTATAGTTGATGGGAAAATAAAATGTTATATAGTATGGTTGATGGTTAAAGTTATTTTTCATATTCCTCATGTCTATTAAGTAAAAATTGAAATGTTGGAAAATTATCCTTCATTCAAGGGGTTGTTAAATCATTCCTTCTGATCAAGAGCTTATACAAAAATGTTGGATGAGAAGCTTGTACAAAAATGATGTTTGAAAATGATATCAATGCCAGTACTCTTTTCTTTTAGTTATTTACTTGTCAAGCAACCTTTTTTCTAAAAAGTACTATACTACTATCAAATTGAAGCCATTCTTAAATGAAGTTAAGAGCTTGCCAATCTCCTTCGAATTTCTAAATGATTAATTTGCTGAGATGGGTTAATTGGTTGTCGGTAGGTTTTACATACACAAGTGTTGTATACAATTGTTGGTATCGTTGGGGGCCTTTTCCCAACGAGATGAGTTGTAGTATTCATAGAGACTTGTGGACATTCACTAAACTGAGACACAGCAAAATACTCATCGACTCACAAAATGTTTTAAAAGCAACTAGACCAGCCATCCGAAAGTCACTCAATTTATCTCAAGTCGTATCTTAGACCAGGAAGTTGAAATTCTAAACCAAGTGTTCCTTACTTCTTAGATTACAAGGAAACAGAAGCGTATGCCAATACAATAAACATAAGATATCTCAAAACCAGATCATATGAAATCCTGCATGGGTCAATCACCTTCTTACAGGGGGTACAAC
>JAJOOR010034222.1:0-12504 GCA_036250505.1 Solanum acaule | reverse complement strand
ATATATATGGGAATTTATTCCTTTTGCTTTTTTTAAAAAAGGGAATTTATTTCCAAAGAATAACATTTGTTTTTAAAAAATGATGTGAAAATGTACTATAAATCACAATAATTAACAACTTGAAATATTTGAAAATACATAACAAATTTGACTCGGCTCTCGAAATTCTATTTGTGCCAGGCCACATAAATTGGGACAAAAAAAGTAACATATAGTTGTTAAGAAGGCAAGATAGGCCAGTTTGTAATCTAGTTATTAGCCCACCTAGAAGTGAGGTGTTGCATTCTAGTGCTAGAAGTATATCGGGCACTGTTAATGTAATGACTTTTATGTTTTAAGTTATAAATATAATATCCTATTATTACCAAAAATAAGAAGAAGATATTTGATGGCTTTTCCACTCAAGACTAAATTTGTTATTTAAAAAATGACGTGAAAAGGTACTATAAATCACAATAATTAACAACTTGAAATATTTGAAAACACATAACAAATTTGACTCGACTCTCAAAATTCTATTTGTGCCACATAAATTGGGACAAAAAAAGTAACTTATAGTTGTTAAGAAGGCAAGATAGGTCAGTTTGTAATCTAGTTATTAGCCCACCTAGAGATGAGGTGCTGCATTCTAGTGCTGGAAGTATATCGGGAATTGTTGATGTAATGACTCTTATGTTTTAAGTCATTAATATAATATCCTATTATTACCAAAAAAAAGAAAAGAAAGAAGATATTTGATGGCTTTTCCACTCAAGACTACATTTGTTATTTAATAGGATATTATATTAATAACTTAAAACATAAGAGTCATTACATCAACAGTGCCTGATATACTTCCAGCACTAGAATGCAGCACCTCACCTCTAGGTGGGCTAATAACTAGATTACAAACTAGCCTATCTTGCCATCAAATATCTTCGATTACATATGAGTATTTAATTTTTTGCATGACTCCTGGTCCCAAGTATGCTTTTGTTACTATTTTTTTGCCCTTTTTTTTGGTAGGTAGGAAATTTCAATCAAAGTATACATCCTCACATGTGTGTTTGTGATTTGAATAATAATCGAACTAATTCGAAAAAACGAATCAAGTTGATAAAAAATTTGAATTTGATTTTGTATTTTTAAAATCAATACTATTTGGTTCATTTTTTTATTTTATTCAAGAAAATCTAAAGAAATAACCAAATCGAATTGGATTGACAAATTATAATACATATTTTCGTTATAATTATATATGCGTTACATATTATTTTTGATGAACAACTTTTTCTACAAAATATGCCGCGCACTATTTTTTTTTTTAAAATTACATAAATACACATTTTATTTTACCATAATCTCTAAAATTTTCTACCATTTAAATAAATTACAAAAATCCCCTCTCGGATACATCCCTCCCCTCTCGGGTACATCTCTATCCACCTCTTGGATACATCTCTCCCCTATTGGATACGTCCCTCCCCTCTCGGATACATCCCCCTTTAAGTAATGTACCATTCACAATCTATGAGCTATGTATCCACATGTTTCCAATGTATCCGAGGTCCTATACATTTAAGAGATTTTTGTAATTTGGGAAAGAAATTAATAGGGTGTAATTAACTTTTAACACCATAAAATTTATGTAATTTTTACTTTAAAATGTAAGGTATGATGTCTATGTTAGTTATACAACAATATCAATAGCTTATGCATTATTCAATAAGTCGAAAAAAAGCCATTATTTTAAAAAATAATAATTAAATGTATGTGTTTGACATGATGTTAAAATAAACATTTTAGCATATGATATCGTATTGTTAATTAAGGCAACTTAAATGAGTTATAAGTTATTGTTTGATAATAATAAGAAAAACATTTTATTGCAAAGTGTTAATTCTATTCATTTACTATCGTGTTTATTTATAAATATTCCTGTTAATTTTTTTTTTTGAAAATCTAATTAAATACCTACAATTATAGAAAGAGTGATTTCGAAATGGTAGTTTCTTGCCATTTTCAAAAAAGGTTAGGGGCAATTTGGTCATTACACATCTCAACATATGTGGCTTGCAATTAATAACCTAAAATAGCATGCTGCTACTCCTGTTAGCCGACATAAACATGCTCTATTTTCAATATAGTTCAAGCCTTATGTTGTCGAGTGTCTTTCGGAAACGATTGTTCTATTTATATATGATCGTAAAATTTGTGTATACTCCTATCTTCTTTAGATTTCATTTAGTGAGATTTTACTGGGTATGTTATTGTTGTTCTAGAATCATGCTTTATCAATTGAGTTATTATTATTTATTTTTTGCGATCATTTTTATTTGTCATACATATATTTATTTTTGTAAAGTTAAAATACAAAAAAAATGATCAACATTTTAAAATGTAACTTTTTACTATATTAATATGAGAATAATTGGAACTTATGGTATTTTTCATATAATTTTTTAATAGTCAAAATTTAAATAATTTAAATTCGAAGATTAGTAAAATTAACTCTCATAAAATAAAATGTGACGATTGAAAATGAATGAACGGAATAATTACTTTTTAATAATTTTTGCTGAAGATTTTCTCAATAGAGTAAGTTTTTTTTAATTTAGAAGCAGAAAAATAGAAATAGTTGTTTTGATTAGTTTTGTATCAGTTTTTAGGTTAGAAGATACTTTGAAGTTTGAACTTTTGTGTTGGAAGGAAGTAGTTGATTGGTTTGTAAAATATTATAACAATGCATTTGTTTTTGAGTTACGTCCTATAATAGTTCTCTCCGCTTGACTTAGCACACCCCTTAAGAAACAATAAATAATAGGGGTAATATTACCATATTATCCTTTGACTTATTAAATTTAATGTTTTGAGAAATGTGTTAGATGAGAAATAATATTTAATATCAAGGGTAAAATAGACACAAAAGTTAAATTATCTCTTGATTTTCTAAACTAAACAAGTATTGTTGGACAACTATTTTCTAAACTAAACAAGTATTGATGGCTTTTCCACTCAAGACTAGCTATCGGGGCCGTTATGTAATTTTTTTGTTTTAATTAATGTGACACTGATGAAATATAGAGAGTTAATCAAATTTTAATATAATTTCTACATATTTAAGTTATTAATTATTGCAATTTGTAGTACTTTTATGTAATTTTTAAATAATACTATATGTTACTTTTTTTGTCCCAATTTATGTGGCACAAATAGAATTTCGAGAGTCGAGTCAAATTTGTTATGTGTTTTTCAAATATTTCAAGTTGTTAATTATTGTGATTTATAGTACATTTTCACGTCATTTTTTAAATAACAAATGTAGTCTTGAGTGGAAAAGACATCAAATATATAAATTTTTTTTGGTAATAATAGGATATTATATTAATAACTTAAAATATATGAGTCATTATATCAACAGTGCCCGATATACTTCCAGCACTAGAATGCAGCACCTCGCCTCTAGGTGGGCTAATAACTAGATTACAAACTGGCCTATCTTGCCTTCTTAACAACTATATGTTACTTTTTTTGTCCCAATTTATGTTAAACAAATAGAATTTCGAGAGTCGAGTCAAATTTGTTATATATTTTCAAATATTTCATGCTGTTAATTATTGTGATTTAAAGTGCCTTTTCACATTCATTTTTTAAATTACAAATGTTACTCTTTGGAAATAAATTCCCATTTTTTTTAAAAAGCAAAAGGAATATCAAGGAAGTCTTATTTGAAGATGAAATTAAGTTTTGACTCATTTTTTACGCTGAACATTTGGAATATAATTTATGTTTGAATATGTTTTTATCATAAACATGACATATAATATACATTTTACAATTTATTTTAAATAAAACTATCAAAATAAATCCACTTGATTATCCTATCTGAAACAACAATGAAATCCGTTTATAAAATTATTAATGCATAACTCAATCAAGTAGTATAAATTTATAATCACAACTATTTACATCGCAATTGTTTGGGCCAAAATATTGTAAATCACAATTGTTTGAAAATTTTATGTTATTTTAAATTGGGAATTGAAAACAAAATATGAAAAAGAATAAAAGGAAAAACAAAAAAGGATTAGCATTTGATCTTACCAATGACATCACCTTTGTTGTTTGTAGGAGTTAATTTGTCCTCTAACTTTTCAATATTTACCAACATATGCAAACGATTGTGCATTATTAAAAGAATAAAGTAGGGGCAAAAATGAAAACAAAAAGTGATAAGGTTGATGCATGTGATGACACAAGCAAAGAATTATTTAAAAAATAATTTTAAAAAAAGGTCATGTAGGCACTACTCTTAGCAAATATTTGGGTCTCGTGTCTATTTCACAATTATATATGTACGTAAATCTATATATAAGAAAAGAGAAACATAAACTAGGTAATGTCGCATCTATCTATGATTTTTATTTATATTTATCTTTTTTCTTTTTCTTTTTGATCATTTTTTCTTATTTAAATCAGCTATTTTATTATGAAGTTAATTTACTTAATTTATTATAAATATTTTATTAATGGAGGTACAATTTACAACAAAAATTCACATGACTAAAAATCTATTTATTTATTTTATCTCCTTTCAAAAAACATTTACTTCATTATTTTCATTAATTAATCAATTGTTTAGTAATTAAAATAATATTACATCTAATGATATTTCACGAGTTACCAAAAAACCTTCATTTTTTTGCATTCTCCACTTAAATAAGATGTCTCCTCAATTTTCTTCTACCTGTTTTATTATGGCTTAACCCATCTATAAATAACAATCATTTTTAGCTATGTTGGATGTTCATTTTCATTTCCTCCTCCTTTTTCTATAATATATTATATTATTCATTTTTTTCTCCATTTTTTTAATGGAATTGAAGGACATCAAGGGTTGAAATCAACAAGAAAGGAGTTGTCGGCGACATGAACCCAAGTCAAGCTCAAACACAAAGAGCCTACAAGACCTATTATTTTGTGCGAAACTCTTCGATTTTACATAACTTTAATTTGTTGCATTAATTATTTATTTGTTTTGTATAAATTTTTATTTAATATAGAGTAAATTAAATATAGTTAGATATAGAAGAGGTGATTTGGAATGTCTCTTTGATCAAGAATCATATTTATTTATTATTTTTTTTTTTTGACAATCCTTTTTGTTTCTTATAAATCTAAATATTAGAAAAGTGATGTGATACTTCTATCTGGTCAATTATACTATTTATTTATTTTTTAATTTAAAACGGTTTTCATTATGTTTATATTTATTTATTTATTTTTATAAATCTAAATATTAGAAAAGTGATGTGACACTTCTATCTGGTCAATGATCTTATTTATTTATTTTTTAATTTAAAACATTTTTCACTATGTTTCTATTTATTTATGGCTTAAGTGATATGTAGCCCCTTAAAGTTATCCGCATAATTCACTTAGACACCCCAATTAGAAGTTGTACCTATTGAACATCTCTACTTACTTGAATTTGAACCATTTGAGCATTTTTTTGAGAATAAGATAAAAGTATAAAATGTGTGAAATGCACTCGTGATGAGATGACAATTATTATTCATTTTTCGATTTAGTTCAATTATTATTCAAATCACAAACACCCTACATGTGAGGATGTGTACTTTGATTGAAATTTCCTACCTACCAAAAAAAGGCAAAAAAATAGTAACAAAAGTATTCTTGGGACTAGGAGTCAAGCAACAAATTAAAGGCTCATATGTACTCCCTCCGTCGAACAATATTTGTCCACTGTATGAAATCCATGAATAATTTTACGCTTAGTTCCTAATTTACCCTTATCATTAATTATAGTCATTTCCCTATTACATTTTTCAATACATTGTATTTATTATATTCAAAGGGTGATATAGTAAAATTACCCTTCCATTTATAATTTCTTAAGGGGTGTGCCAAGTCAATAGTGGACAACTATTGTTAGATAGAGGGAGTAATTAACAAGATATCTGTAACACTTCGGAAAATAGTAGGTTAAACTAGAGCCTAAATGTAAGGGTAAAAATCATAACTGACTCCCTGTAAATTTGAAGACTATCTAGAGTTGAAATGAGGGTTATAAGGGTCAAGGCCAAGGGGCAAGTGCCAAGGCAAATGGGCCAAGCCAAAGGCCAAGGCTGCCCCTAGCTTGGAGCACACTGCCCCAACTTCACGAGTGGGACCACGGATCGTGGTCCACACCATGACTTGTGAACTTGCCTTGGCCATGGTAGAGCGGCCACCAATTAACCAAGCTACTACCTCAACTTAACGAGAGGGACCACGGCTCATGGAGCCCTTAGTGAAGATGCCTTGGGCAAAGTAGCTTGTGGCACAAAGTAGCATAGTTACTGCCTCAAGGACCACGAGAGGGACCACGACTCGTGGTCTTGACCACGACTTGTGGAGCCCCTCGTGGTAATGCCTTGGACTTGTGAGCTTAAGGCACCAAGTGCTTAGCTACTTCCCCACCTTAACGAGTGGGACCACAGACCGTGGTCATCACCACGGCTCGTGAAGGTGGCTCGTGGTGCCTGACGGGGTCACTTAAATGAAGGTCAATTAAGAGTTTTCCTTTTTAGTCCAACTAAAGTGAGGTCGTTTTGGGTATTTTTAGGGGTACTATATAGGTTATTTTAAAGTCAAAATTTCCCAAAATAAGTCATTATATTCAAACACCCAAATCAAACTAAAACTTCATCTTCCTCACAATATTTCTCTCTCTACAATCCAAAGAAGAAAAAGAGTAGACTTGGAGCTAGGGTTTAGCAAATTCAAGGGTTCTTCCTCAAATTTCTTGGAGATTCTTATTCAAGGTATGGTGGCTTTTCATCTATGGGTAGCTTTCACCCATAGAGTCCCTTCAAAACTTAATTTCAAACCTTCCAATTTCCCCAAAATCTAGGGTTTCAATCTAAGTAATGGGTTCTCTTTCAAAACATTTTCAATTGTTTATTTATGGTTGATTATGGTTGATTATGGTGGATTATGGTTGAATTGATGATTAATTATTGATTTATGATAAAATCCCCCCAAGAACCCATGATTCCCCCATATGGCTAAATTGTGAATTCATGATGTGGGTTGATTGATTATAGAAGCATGTCAATTGATTATGTTTATATTGATTGAGTTATTTAATCATTATATTCCCCTATCTAATGTAGAAATTCTAGATGTGTGGGTTGAGTTTGATTCATAGCCATGAAGGGCAAATTATGAGAGTTTGTACATGTTGATGGGAATTATGTATGACCTTATGATTCACTTAGAAATTGAAGATCCTATGACTATTGTGTAATTGTGGTGTTGTTGCAAGATCATCCTCCCCATACCTTTACAAATGACTATGCATGATATGTCTATGAATATGATAATGTTGTTGTGTTGATTGAAAGGTTATTCTCATGAACACACTATGAACATAACGTGAAAGGTTTACTCACTCACATATTGATGATTCTAAGGTTGAAGGACATTCTCATATAATGAATCCATGAGCTATTATGATACCATGTTGGTTTGAGTGCCTAGTGCATTCTTTCATGAACATGAATTTAAGTAAGGACTTAACATGAATTTTAAAGGGAATTATGCTTAGCACTGAGTGGTTATGAATATGAGATGGAAGCTTTTACACTAGTTAGTCCGGCTTCCCAAAATAGTTAGCTCATGAGATGGAAACCTTTTACGTTAGTTAGTCCGGGTTTCTAGTAACAATCTCCTTATCCCATAACTATGTGCCCACATAGGTCTTTAGCTAGTGGATCCACCTAAAATATAATATATGAGTTCTACCTTAGGCAAGTAGGACACCTCTTTTCGGTGTGGGGGTAAGACATTAGATTTCATGTAGCTCACATAGTCTATGTCCGTTAAGGCTATATTTCCCTATATGGTAAGAATATGAATTATGACAAGAACATGAACATGAACTATAACTATGACTTCTTAAGAGGTACTACTTAGTATGAGTGGGGGTATGAGACTCCATTTATGCATTTCACAAGTAGGCTTCAAGAGTGGTTGTGGTGAGGTTCCTCTATGCTATGAAGACTTATGAATTATGCATGTATGATATGTATTGTTGTTAAGAGTGACTTTACTTGTTTCAAGTTAATGAACATGGATGTTTCCTTGTTTATGAGTATTGGCTATGGATGAGGACAAGTTATGATATGTATGATGATTGTGGCCTAAAAGTGATACTTAGCTTTAGATAGGACTATGAGATCTTGTCTATGCATTGGAACAAGTATGACTTAGGGTTGCTTATGAGTTGGTTTGACTATGTATTTACACTATTGCGCATTATGGCTCTTAAAAATGATAAAGTGCATGGTTTCAACAAAAATGTCCCTTTTTGCATGATTTAAGTTTTTTTGTGCATGTCTTCCATACTTAGTACATTTTTGTGCTAACCCATATTTTCTACCTTTTTCCACAAAGTGTAGGTCTAGGTTGTTGAAGTTGCTTCTCTTTGGTTGTAGGCTTGGATTGATTCTCTCCTTTCCTTGGTGAGTCCTCATGGTTTGAGGACAAGAGTTGTTCTTTCTAGTTTCCTTTTGTACGTTCTATTTTGAGACTTTATTGTAAAGGGATGTGACCCTATTGATTCGATTGTATTAGATGGATTATGGAGACAATGTCTAGACTTCTATTGGTTTTATGAAAAAGACTTTGATTGTAAAAAGTTTTAATTCCACGTCATTTCTATTACTTATGTTTATGATTATGCTAAGGGCTTATATGAGAACCCTTCGGGCTCAAGTACGTCGTGTTAAGTCTAGGGGGTACCCCTGGGTTGTGACAAACTTGGTAATTAGAGTACAAAGTTTAGAATGATTCTAGATGATGTCTCATAAGCCACGTCTGGTAGAGTCTTGTTTATGAGTGTCAAGCGTGCCACATTTATGAATGAGAGGCTATAAGATGTTTATGAAATTTAATTTCTTTCATTACTCTTTAGTCGTGCCTTAGAGTTTTAACTCTATGAAGTCCTTTTCCTAACCCTTCTCTTGTGTCTTTAGGATATGAATACAAGAAGGGCGAACACAAGAAGGATAGAAGAGGAGATTGTGAATGAGGGAGTTCCTCCCCAAGGTCCTCAAGTTCCTCAAGCTCCTAATGATGAGGGGGCTATGACAAATGTGGAAATAAGGTCGGCTCTCCAAACTTTGACTCAAGCCATGACAACTCAAGCCCAAGCTATGACGGCGCAAGTAAATAGGGATACTAGGGCTCATGTGAACCCCAATGTAAGTACAACCGCTTCAAGGATAAGGGATTTTACTAGAATGAATATTCCTCCTATGTTCTTTGGTTCCAAGGTGGAGAAAGACCCACAAGGGTTTATTAATGAGATCTATAAGGTGCTTGATGCTATGACAGTGTCTCCACAAGAAAAGGTGGAATTAGCCACCTTCTAATTGAAGGATGTGGCTCAAGTATGGTATGAGCAATGGAAGGGTGAGAGATCCATAAGAGCGGGCCCGATAGATTGGGAATTGTTCAAGTTGATCTTTCTTGATAGATTCTCCCCTCTAGAGTTGAGGGAACGAAAGATGCAAGAATTCAGTAACCTTCACCAAGGAGGTATGAGTGTGAAAGAGTATGGCCTTAAGTTTACCCAATTGTCTAAGTATGCTCCAACCTTAGTGGTGGACTCTAGGGCCAAGATGAACAAATTTGTTATAAGGATATTCGACTTGGTAGCCAATGAATGTCGTTCGGCAATGCTCATCCCAAGTATGAATATTTCTCGTCTAATGGTTCATGCCTAACAAATTGAGGAACAAAAGCTCAAGCAAGTGAATAGGGAAGTGAAAAGTGCAATGTCTGATGATGGAAATTCTTCCAAGGGTAAATTCGAGGGTCAAGGTAGACCAAGGTTCAAGAAGAGGTTCTCCAACCAAGGCTCCTCTAGTGCTCCAAGGGTCAACAAAGATAGGGTGACTAACCCTAAACCACAAGGAGGTAATAGTGGTGGTTCTTATGTTGATAGGCCTAATTGTGCAAAATATGGTAAGAAACATGATGGTAAGTGCCTAGTTGACACGGATGGTTGCTATAAGTGTGGGAAGAACGGCCATATGATGAGAGATTTTCCCATGTTAAAGGTTCAAGGAAGAGAGGGCAAGCAAGTCCCTCCTAGTGGTTCAAATTCTGATGCTCCAAAGAAGAACCACTACTATGCTCTTCAATCCCGAGGTGACCAAGAGAGCTCCCCGGATGTTGTGACCGGTATGTTACAAGTCTTTTCTATTGATGAATATGCATTGTTAGACCCCGGTGCCACTTTGTCATTTGTTACACCTTTTGTGGCTATGGAGTTTGAAATACTCTCCGATGTGTTAGACGAACATTTTTCGGTGTCTACATTGGTTGGTGACTTGGTAGTGGCAAAAAGAGTCTATAGGATTTTTCCTATTTCTTTGTCCCCATAAAGTTACCTTGTTGGATTTAGTGGAGTTAGACATGTTAGATTTTGATGTGATTTTGGGTATGGATTGGTTGCATGTATGCCTCTAATGATTGTAGGACTTGGGTAGCAAAGTTTCAATTTCCAAATGAGTCTACTTTAGAGTGGAAGGGGGGAAATTCTATCCCTATAGGTTAATTTGTTTCTTGTCTCAAAGTTAGGAAAATGATCTCCAAGGGGTGTATTTACCATATTGTTAGGGTTATGGATATTGAGTCTGAAACCCCTTCCTTAGAATCGGTCCCCGTGGTGAGTGAGTTTCTGAAAGTCTTTCCCGATGACTTGCCCTGCAGTCCTCCCGAACGGGAAATAGATTTTGGCATTGATCTCTTGCCGGACACGCAACCTATCTTCATTCCTCCTTATAGAATGTCTCCGGCCAAGTTGAAGGAGTTAAAGGAGCAACTCAAGGATTTGTTAGACAAAGGCTTCATTCAATCGAGTATCTGTCCATGGGATGCTCCGGTATTGTTTGTTAGAAAGAAGGATGGTCTCTTAGAATATGTATTGACTATCGCCAACTAAACAAAGTGACCATAAAGAATAAGTATCCCCTTTCAAGAATTGATGACTTGTTTGATCAACTTCAAGGGGCTAACTATTTCTCCAAAATAGATCTTCGTTCGGGTTACCATCAACTAAGGGTAAGAGGGGTTGACATTCCCAAGACGGCCTTTAGGACCCGATACGGTCACTATGAATTTGTGGTTATGTCATTTGGGTTGACCAATGCCCTGGCGGCATTCATGGACCTAATGAATAGAGTATTTAGACATTATCTAGATATGTTTGTGATAGTGTTTATTGATGATAGTTTGAACTATTCAAAGAGTGAAATTGAGCACATGAATCATTTGAGGATTGTATTACAAGTCCTTAAAGATCACTAATTGTATGCAAAGTCTAGTAACTGTGAGTTTTGGCAAAGGTCTGTAGCCTTCCTTGGTCATATTATGTCGAACAAGGATATTGAGGTAGATCCTCAGAAGACAGATGCGGTCAAAGGTTGGCCTAGACTTCTAACTCCTACCGATATTAGAAGTTTTTTGGGTTTGGCCAATTACTATAGGAGGTTTGTTGAGGATTTTTCCTCCATTGCTTCTCTGTTGACGGCTTTGACTCAAAAGAAGGCTCAGTTTGTGTGGTCGGAGGCTTGTGAGAAAAGCTTCCAAGAGTTGAAAGATAGACTTACTTCCGCTCCGGTGTTGACCTTACCTAAGGGTACCGATGATTTTGTTGTTTATTGTGACGCCTCTAGAGTGGGTTTGGGATGTGTGTTTATGCAACATGGTAAGGTGATTGCCTATGCTTCAAGGCAACTCAAGATTCATGAAAAGAATTATTCGACCCATGATCTCGAATTAGCGGTGGTAGTGTTTGCTTTGAAAATGTGGAGACATTATCTATAAAGGGTGCATGTTGATGTGTTCACCGATCACAAAAGTCTCCAATATGTGTTTAGCCAAAAAGATTTGAATCTCCGACAAAGGAGGTGGTTAGATATTTTGATGGATTATGACATGAGTGTCCTTTACCACCCCGGGAAAGCCAATGTAACTGCGGATGCCCTAAGTCGATTGTCCATGGGTAGTGTGGCCCATGTAGAGGATGAGAAGAAGAAGTTAGTTCGTAATGTATATATGTTGGCCCGGTTAGGTGTCCAACTAGTGGATTCCACCAAGGGTGGTGTCATGGTCCATAATGGTTCCGAATCATCCTTTGTGATGGACATGAACTCCAAGCAAGAATTAATATGATACTCATGATCATATGAATTTGTTCTGTATATTGACGATATTAAAATTAGTAATTTATTTACCGGGAGATCAGCATAGGCAAGAAAATGATCTCCCCAGACAGTAGGATGATGACTGCCAAAGCGACGTCTAATTTTAACCTCATGATCTGTCGGAACGGTTTGTGTGCACAACTCCATTTTTCGAGAGGGGGGGGGGGGGGTTACAAAAACTGTTTGGGAAAGGAAATATATGGACCAAATTTGAAAAAACATGAGTTAGGTTAAAACTTTTGTA
>JAJOOR010034221.1:0-10997 GCA_036250505.1 Solanum acaule | reverse complement strand
CTTCAGCTATTTCTAAACTTCCGCGCCTGAACACCTTTCCTGCAAAACATGATAAAACACATAAAAACCAATATAAAAAGGCCCTAGACACACACAACTTGTAAGTGAAATGTATTAGAAATACCGTAAACTCACGGTATATCAGGCAGCCCAAATTTAGGAGTTTTAAGTAATTTCCCTTTCATTATTTATTAAGTGGGGTTGATTTTAAATGGTTTATATCATAAATATAAATAGTTTCAAGTCTTAAAACACCTATTTTACCCCATTATTCAAAAGACCCAAATCAAAACCCCAAAGTTCTTCCTCCCTCAATATTTCTCTCTCTAACTCAAGGAAGAAGAAGAAGTGGGAGCTAGAGTTGGATTCAAGGCATTTCTTCATCAAATTTCTTGGGGAATCTTAGTAAAGGTATGGTGATCCTTCATCTAGGGTTATCTTTCACCCTAGAGTCAATTTCAAAGAAGTTTTCAAAGTTTTCAAGTTCATGAAAAACCAAGGGTTTTACTCAATCTCATGGGTTCTTTCTTCAAATGGTTTTTAATGTCATATATTGATTGTATTGGTGTTTAATTGATGATTTATGATGGAAATGCTCTATGAACCCATGATTCTTCTCAATTTGTAAATTGTTCTTTATGAAGTGGGTTTGTTGATTATGAATTAATGCTTATGGATCTATGCCTAGATTGATTTAGATTATTGAATTGTATCATCATATATGCCTAATTATGGTTAATTGTTGGTGAATTGAGGATTTGTGATCATAGCCTTGAAAGGGCAAGTTTGACCTAATTACTTGTTGAATTAGAATTGTGCTTGAATTATTGATCCACTTGAAAGGTGGAGGTGTTTACTTACTATGTATATTATGATCATGGCCTTGAAGGCATAGTTTGAGGAATTGAAGTATTATCATGATGTTGTATATGTGAATGTGAATGTGATGTGAAGGATTTGCATGTGATTTCAATGATAGAATGATGATCATGTACACGATGTAATTGTGTTTTTGTTGATAGTATATCCTCAATTGACACTCATGAATGATGATGATGGAATGTGAAGGATTTCTATAATGAATGTTGAATCTAGAATTGGTAGGCTCATGCATCCTTTTCTTGTATAATGAATGTGTCTTGACTTGATGAATATGAATCGATAGGCTAGTGGCATTCCTTTCTTAATGAGTTGATGTACCATGAATCGATAGGCTAGTGGCTTTCCTTTCATGAGTAAAGAATGTAATGAGGGACCATGAATCGATAGGCTTATGGCACTCTTTTCATGGGGACTGTAGAGCTATCCTTAAATGTACCATGGATCGATAGGCTTATAGCATTCCTTACTTGTGTAATGATGTATCATGGGTCGATAGGCCTATGGCACTCCTCCCTAATACACTAATGTAATGTGAATGAAATAATCTATAGTAATGTAGGCTAAGCTCCGAGTTGATATGGTTAGATGGAAACTATCCCAATGTTAGGTTAGAGTTCCAAGGAACATCTTCCTATCCCATAACTATGTGCCCACATAGGATATTAGCTAGCGGATTCCATCCGAGCTAATGTTATCGTTCTACCTTAGGCAAGTGGAACACCTCTTTACGGTGTGGGGCTATAGGACACCGGATTCCATGTCTAGCTTGCATGGTCTATGTCAGTTAAATGCTTATTCCCATCATGTGAGATGTGCATTATGGTTTCTTGAGAGGTTCTATGAAGTTTAGGTGGTAGTATGGGATGCCATCTATACATTGCACGAGTAGGCTTTGATAGGGTCATAGTGAGTTCTCTAAGTCTTAATGACTAATGTATGAAAGTCCTCTAAATGAAGTAATTGAAGAATGTTGACTCCTAGATGCTTAATGTGATATGCATGCTATACTTGGGCTATACTATGAGTTATTTTTCCCTTGTCATGTCTTATGAAATGTTATGTCTCTTATGTGCAGATATTGTGTAAAGGTGAAAAGGAAGGAAAGGTAAGTTCACTTTTGGTGACCTTAATGTGGTTCCTTGGTGTGGATGGTGGTATGGGACTCTATCCATGCATTGCACAAGGTATAGCATGAGGGTTTCTTAAGGGTAAGGTCTAAGGTGAAGGTAACGGGTTACATGATGATTTTGTCTAAATGTGGTATTATGACTTGCATGATCATTATACTTGTATTGTATTTCTCTTATGCTACTGTACATGATATTTCTAAAAAGTGGCATAATGCATGGTTTCCAACCAAAATGTCCCTTTTAAAGCATTTTTTGCATGGTCATCATATTTGGTACATTTTTGTGTGCTAACCCATATTTCTCTTATTTATTTTACTACAAGTGTAGCTTTCAGCAAGTGATTTGCTTACTCTAGATTGAAGTTCTTGGATTGCTATTCCTCCAAGATCAAGTGGTATGTCCTTATAGATCGAGGACAAGTGTTTAGAAGTTTCTCTTTATCTCATGTAATAGACATTTAGTAGTTTTTGATTGTAAAGGTCTGTGTCCCTAACATGTTTGAGATTGTGTCTAAGATGGCCATGTGAGACTTAGACTTCCGTTGTGTCTTTGAAAGATTGTTAAATGAATGTTTTAAATCGTATGGTTTTAAATGAAAAGTTTTAATTATGTACTATTTAATTACTTATGTGATGAATGAATGTTATGAGGCTTGTATAAGACCCCTTCGGGGTCTAGTACGCCGTGTTACGACTAGGGGGTGCTCTCAGGTCATGATAGGAAGTTAGGTCGGCTCTTCTAATGTTGACTCAAGCCGTGAAAACTCAAGCCCAAGTTATGACGGCCCAAGCCAATAGAGATGTTGGGACTCATGTGAACCCTAATGTTAAATCTACGGCTACTAGTTTTAAGGGTCGAACGTTTATTATAACTTCCATATAGAATAGTACTTTTTGATATTTTTGCTCTAAGCTTGAGAGGGTTTTGAAGTCTTGAAGATCCAAAGGGTTTCATCTTTAAGATTTGGGTTTGGGTCTCTTGGATTCTTCAATTTTGGCCTGTATCAAGACTTAAATATTCATACCCATTTGAATGCAAGCTCAATTTGGTATAAATTTCTATCTATAATACTTGAGTGGCTAAAAACCCCAATTCTTGGGGTGTGATTTAGTGAATATGGATTAAGATAATTATTGGATCTTGCTTGCTGAGAGTTTAATCATAGTTTAATTGTGATTTCGTTTAGTGGTTGTGGATGAACTTAATGAGGTTGTAGTTGCAAATATAATCTCATATATGTGTTTTTGGCTTGCTCGAGAGAGAGGTCGTAAAACTAAGACCACTAAATTAATGTCCAGTGCGACTGGGTCGACATGAGGTTCAGCTCGAGAGAGTGAACCCTAGTCCCATGTCCACACACTCAGCTCGAGAGAGTGAGTAGGTTAAGGCGGAGGTTGTTCTTCATGCGGCAAGTGGGTGTCTGAGAGGAACCCGCTTGAAACAGGGTAATTTCCTCGAGAGAGAATGTTTTTCCCCGTTAAAGTATAGCCTAGTCATTATTATTCTATGAATCTTCTATCGAAAGCATGTACCCAATAATCTAGCTTAACCCGTATTCCGGTCACATCCCAAGGATCCCCTCTCATTACTTAGAAACCCTCGTTTATTTTGTTGTTTTTACTTACTAGTGACAAAACCCCCCATTGTTAATTGACACTCTTATGTCCGCGTTTAATTTACAATGTTTTTAATCGTTAATGTCTTTAGCTACGACTAGTTAGAACTAAGTGTTAATTTTCTATTAATTCTCAAACCACCCTCTTGGGAACGATCCCAACCCTTGGTTGGGTTACTAAACTATTGTACAATCGTAGACACTTGCATCGGAAGTTGTGTCTTGATTAGGCAAACATCAAAATGGTGCCGCTATCGGGGAGTGGTGTTATTTGAGAATTTTTAGATTGGTAGAATTTTTGTTCTTCTTATTTGTAATTAACTCACTTAATTTTTAGTTTTGTTTTGATTGTTAGAGGTTTGAAGCAGGGGAGTTGAACATATCGAGCAGTACTTTCAAGCGAATGGAGCTGCCGTCATTAGAAGGGATGATGTTTTGAGATATGATCCTAACTTTTAGGGAATCGAAAGGCGAACAGCTTCATGAGGCATGGCTGAGGTTCAAAGCACTTTTGGGTCAATGCATTACTCACGGAATCCCTGAAAGAGTCATTTGGTAATCTTTCTACCCAAGTCTTAGTCTACGAAACAGAATGATGGCTGATCAAATTGCCTCGGGTAGCCTTGTACGACAACCCTTTGTGGAAGCAGCCAAATTTCTAGACAACCTAGCTGAGCCAGATCAGGAAATGAAAAGGAGAGATTTCAACTTAGTGATCCTGCTAACTCAACTAGATGAGCTGACAAAGAACATTGAGGATCTTGAAGTCCAATGCAACAAGAAAGAGCGCTACGTTCCTCCTCATGAATGAAGGAGAATTAAGAACAATGAGGATGGACAGAACAAACAAATGCTCACACTTCTACTCTAGAAATCCAGTGAGCAACATAGGCTACTGCAGGAGCTCAGGGAGAATGTATCGTTGTTGAACCAGATGACGACCTCCCATGCTATGCTCATTCAACTACTAGGTTCTCAAATGGATCAAGTGCTGACTGAACTCTATCCGGATTTTAAAGAAGGATTGGCTGACGAAGCTGAGGCAAACCTCACCATTGGAGTATAAGTGTTAAATTGTGTCGTACCACGACGTTAACTAAGGCGCTATTTGGGAGGCAACCCAAAACCCTTAAATGTTTTTAATTTGTTATTTTTGAAATAAAGGTGTGTTGATTTTGTAGGATTGGGCATGAAAAGTTTGTGAAAAGTACAGGATGAATTACACAAATCCAATTGGCGAATCGCCGACTAGATCGGCGACCCCGACAAAGACCGCCATTTGGATCCTCACCTTGACTGAGGGTCTTGTAAAATTCGGTGAGGTAGATAAACACTCGGCAGATCGCCGAGTAGCGGAGCAAATTCAACTAATGTCGCTGAATGGGTGAGATCTGGATGGCACGGGTTTAGACTTTCAACCTTTTTCATATTCTCTCACTCTTGATTTTCACAAAATCGCACTCACTTAGTATTTTCAAAATCTTCGCATCTTGTGAGTATTTTAGCTGCTTTAGTAGTGCTTGGATTTGTACTAATCTGCTGCCTAGCATCACAGTCTTGACTTAATCTGCCTAAAACACATGGCCAAACACAACGTCGCAGGGAGAAACATGCCACCCCGAAATAAGGGTAAGAGGATTAAAATCAATACAGGTGCAGCTATATCAAAAGGTAGGGCTACAAAGCCTTCCGCAACTGGTAAAATGGGGAGAAAAAAGGGCAAGGCACCGACATCACCAAAGAGCAACTCTGACAGCAAGGGCATTTATGACACTTATTTCACTACTTCTGGGAGAAATAATGAACAACAAGAAAGCCAAAGTACAGCCTCTAATGATGATGAGTTGATAATGGCACAGAGAGCTGAGTTGCATTCTAAAATACTAAATGATCCATTTAGGATCCGGAAGACTCCGCTGACCATTCCTATTCCCCCAGTCCCAGAACAACCAATAGTGTTGGCATTGCCAATACAGGGTCCTCCTCCCAAGTTAATGAACAGATTAAAGATGGAAGGATTAAGGACAATTCTTGAAGAAAAACATCTCTCCACGGATTGAGTGATTGATAGGTATCCAGAGATTATGAGATGTTTCAAATCACATAATTTCTAGATTTTCGCAAAGCCTCATAGCCCGTGTGTTGCAAGCTGGGTCACAGAGTTCTATAGAGCGTAGAGTGCATTGATACCACATGGGAAGAAACTGGTAGCCAAATTTGAATCGGTTGACTATGTAGGTGTGAGGGGAAAGAAAGTGCACTGCGCCCCTCCTACTAAAAATGTTGTTCTGGGGTGCACCGCGACACTCGAGGACAACAGTCAAATCATGATTAGAAAAACGTCACTGAAAAGTATGAGGGCATGGTTGGCCCCATTGATATCCTATGGTACACCAAAGTGGCTTGAGACTGGGGCAGTTATCGAAAAGAAGGACCTAAATGTGGCGGCAAGATATTGGTTTGGCTTCATCAGTAGCACGATTATGCCTTCACGGAGTGAATCTATCCTTCACCATGCAAAAGCTACCTGCCTAGGTTGTCTCGTTAAAGGAACAACGATAAAAATGGGTACAATCAGTGCTTCAGAAATACTCATGCGTGCAAGGCAGAGCCAGACCTCACTTTCATTCCCATAATTAATCACAAAATTATGCAAACAAGCTCGGGTACCTCGAGATGCCAATAAAGATATGAAAGTGATGCCCACAACCTCTACTGATATCCGGAGGATCGAAGCCGAGTACCTTAAGGATCAAGCAGAAAGGAAGAAGGCAACATCGGTGGAGTTAGTAAACACAGAATCATCATCTGCAGAGGCATCTCTGCCTACTCCGGCCCTTGGGCCTTCAGGTTTCCTTGGCAAAGGCTCCTGCTGCTGGATCCAGTGAAGCTAGATTTTCTAGGGTCACTCCGGGCACTGATGCCCAGACAGATGGAGCGACCACTTAGACAGGATCCCCTCTTTACCTCTGATATACCGTAAGTTTACGGTATTTTTAATACATTTCACTTAAGAGTTGTGTGTGTCTAGGGACTTTTTGTATTGGTTTTTATGTGTTTTTATCATGTTTTGCAGGAAAGATGTTTAGGCGCGGAAGTAAAGAAACAGCTAAAAGAAATGCAGAACAAGGCATCTACGGAGGTGATCTACGGACCATAGGTCCATCGACTCTCCGTAGATCAGCAGGCAACGCATGGAAGGCAAATCAGGGAAATCTGACCAAGTGTGGAACCACGGTAGCCATTGATAGTTCGTAGATTGATCTACGGACCGTACTGCTGATCCGTAGAATAATACTACGAGGGTTCCAGTACCTGATGTTTGAAGATTCTAAGTGTGGAGCTACGGTGAGGGATTGACGAACCGTAGATTGATCTACGGTCCGTACTGGAGTTTCGTCATTTGCTTCAGAGAAGCTGATTTTTGGAAGCTGAAATATTTTCTAAGTCCTGGCTAACGGAAGTGACTCATGGACCGTAGATCCATTGACGGTCTGTGAGTCAGTCTCGTGGAATGAAGACGCGTGGCTGAACAAACTTTCCTTATTTTGTTTCCCTTTTAATTTAGGACTTGTTTTCTATAAATAGGGTATGTAAACCTCGTTTTGGGGGTTGGAGATTATTACTTTTGTTCTAGTTCTTGACTTGGGAGATTAACCTGCAGCTTTAGCAATTCTTAATTTCCTAAGTTCATTTTGAAGATTTTGGTGTTGCAATACAAGTTGAATTTCTGGGTTTATTATTCTTCTTACATAAGTTCATAATTCTTTCATCTAAAACAATGAATTATGTTCAAATGAATATGGTTAACTAAACTCCACAACTAGGTTGTGGGAATCATGAGCGATTAACAAAGTATTAATAGTAAATAAGCAATTCTTGAATAGTGTTTTGCATGCATTGATAATTCTTTCGTTTAGAAGTCTTTTTAACGAGTGCACGCGTTAGAACTCACCTTGTTGCTACTTGCCGGACTAAGGATGTAATCAATAAGAAAAAAATTATCAACATCGATTTAGTGTGATACTATCTAATAGTATAGTGTCGATTGATGCAAAGTAATAACTAAGCCAAACATCGATGTGATGTCTAATATGAGGTAAAGGTAAGGGTTAGTAAATTATACACACATAGCCGGACAAAGGTGCGGGGTGAAATTCTCTAGATGTCGGATCATGGATTTAGAGATACCTAACTTATCACTTTGCATGTAGTACACTAGGAAAGGATTGCTATTATTAGGATTACTACGTTATGAGCTTGTGGGGAACACGTATACCCTAGTTAATTCTCTCATCTTGATAACAACCAAAATTGACTTTTGTTTGTTGATTACTTACTGAATTCTTACAATTTGTTTCACAAATTCCCCCACTTTTAATTACTTGTGTCGGGAAGTAATTTGACTAAACGAATATAATTGTTGGTTAAAGTGAAGTCTAAACCATTTTCCTCGTGGGATCGACCCCAACCTACAAGTTGGGTTCTTTACTTGATAATGATCGCTTATGCTTCTTTAGGGAGGTGTAATTTGAGTGTATCAAATTTTGGCGCCGCTGCCGGGGAATTTAGCTTTTGGAATTATTTTAACGACATTACTGAACTTTAGTCAAATATTTCTGAATTTTACTTTTTCTTTTTCTTTTTGCCTCTCTCAGGTTCAGGTTCTGACTCTAGTGTATGCCAAGTACACGGAGCTAGGGTGAACCACTTACACCTTACGATTCAGAGTTGAACCGAACCTTGCAAAGAATGAACAATCAGAGAGTTCAAGTTAATCCTATCAGAGGCAACCTAGGTGATGAAATCGAGTTGCAACCTCCGAGGGTAGTTGGTGGAGACAATCAGGTTCAAGCTGAAAATCAACTAGGAGATGTAGTGAGGGTGCATGGTCCACCAGACCCACAACTGCATGACAACTATATGGGCAACGTCAATATTGCTGACTCTGATGGACCTCTTGTCCTACCCCATTTGCCTCCGGGGAATACATTTGTAGTGACCAGTAGCTTGATGCTCTTGCTTACAGCGAGAGGCTTGTTCTCAGGATCCCTATAGGAGGACCCACATGCTCACATACCCAAGCTAAGGGTGGTTTGCAAAAGCTGTGTAGGTCGACCAGACTTGGATATGGATGTCATCGGATTGTGAGTTTTCCCTTTATCACTAACAGGTGATACTGTTGTATGGTTCACTAAGCTCCCTTATAACTCAATCTATACATGGGACCAACTGATGGATGTGTTCGTAGCAAGATATTATCTAGTGTCCAAGAAGCTCAATCACAAAGATAAGGTCAACAATTTTGTGGCATTACCTGGAGAGTCTGTGAGTAGCTATTGGGATAGATTCACTGCGTTTGTGAGAGGTGTTCCAAATCACTGTATTGATGATGAGTCGCTGAAGGAATATTTCTATCGAGGTCAAGATGACAACAATAAAGTAGTGCTTGATACTATTGCAGGAGGATCAAATGGTGAATGAACGTACGCACAGATTGCAGAAAAACTTAAGAAGATCTCTCGCAACAATAAAGCATGGAGCACTAGGAGGTCGGATACTGGGAGAAACATATTTGTCGTTCATGCTATAAACAATCAGTCTGCGGATGATATTCGTGAGGAGATGGCTCAAATGAGGACCGAGTTAGGGTTGGTATTGAATAATGTGAGTAGAGGTGCGGAAAAGGTAAATGTTGTGAACTATTTGACTAGAACTCCACCACCAGTTGAAGAGTGTTACTATGAAGAGGATGCTTATGCGGTGAATGATCAGACGGGGTGTTTTCGACCAAACGCGCAAGGATCCAACACAGAAAATTGGCGCCAAGGTCAAGGAATCCAAGGTCGGAACTATGGTAATTACAACCGAGAGGGTCAATATGTCTGGGATGGGAACTTTAATCGCGACAACAACTACAACCGGAATAACTATGGCAACAGAAACGATCGAGTTGAACCTCATGTTCCTCCTCAAAATTGGGAATCTTGTACTAGGGAAGCTGGAGGCAATATGGCACGTATTGAAGATATGATGCAGAAGATGATGAGAAGGTTTGATGCAACTGATGAGAATGTAAGGAGATGAGAAATGACTTGTCTAGTATTGGTCAAAAGGTTGATGCCCATGCAGTGTCAATAAATCATCTAGAGCAGCAGATGACTCAGTTGTCTACTACAGTGAACCCACGTCAACCTGGCACTATTCCCAGCAACACCATCCAGAATCCAAAGAATAATGGTCATTGTATGGAAGTTAATACTCGAGGGGGTAAGCAAACCATTAATCCACCTATGCCGTCTATGTTGGATGGTGAAATTAAAAAGAAGATGATGTGGTAGAAGTTAGAGAAGAGTCTGAGAATGTGACAGAGAAAGAAACGGAGATATCTCAGAAAGTGGTCCCCATACCTAGACCTCCACCACCTTTTCCACAGAGGTTAGTGAAGAAGACTGAAGATGGTAAATATCACAGGTTTATTACTATGTTGAAGTAGCTTTCCATCAACGTTCCTTTGATAGAAGCTTTGGAGCAAATGTCTGGGTATGTGAAGTTTATGAAAGATATGGTGACAAAGAAAAGGTCTGTGAGTTTTGAAGATGATGATAGATTGCATCATTGTAGCGCTATTGCTATAAGGTCTTTTGTGCAGAAAAAGGAAGACCCTGCTGCTTTCACGATCCCATGTACTGTAGGGTTGTTACACTTTGCTAAGGTATTGTGTGATCTTGGTGCTAGGATCAACCTCATGCCAATGTCTATTTATAAGAAGTTGGGTCTAGGGGATCCAAAGCCTACTACGATGTGGTTACTTATGGCCGATCGAACCGTGAAAAGGCCCATTGGTGTGCTCCATGATGTGCTACTGAAAGTGGAGTCGTTCATCTTTCCAGCGGATTTTGTGATTCTTGACTGTGAGGTTGATTTTGAGGTTCCCATCATCCTTGGGAGACCATTCCTTGCCACAAGGCGTGAATTGGTTGATATGGAGAAGGGGCAGATGAAGTTCAGACTGAACAATGAAGAAGCAACTTTCAATATCTGTAGGTCCATGAAGCAGAGTAATGAGCTCCAAATGGTATATGCTATAACTTACAGAGTTGAGAGTGGAACAGAAGTGCAAATTGAAGAGTGACTCGGTGTTGAGGCACTAGCAGCAGTTATGATGAATTTCGATAGTAATGGAATTGAAGAGTACGATGATGTCACGACCCGGGAGCACCCTCTAGTCGTAACCGGCGTACTCGACCTCGAAGAGGTCTAATACAAGCCTCTTAGCATTCATTCATCGCATAGACACTAAAACCATAAGGAATTTAAAACTTTCTTTACCAAGAAAACATTGCATAAAAAGAAAAAGCAAGCGGAAG
>JAJOOR010034220.1:0-12140 GCA_036250505.1 Solanum acaule | reverse complement strand
TAAATGTACAGTTAAAATATCATCAAACTTTGTGGGAAATTTTTTTACCGTATTTAAGTTATAATTTTTTTTAAAAAATAAATTAAAAACAGTTTCCACTTACATGGGACTAATTTTCAAAACTATTTTTAAATTATTTATATTTAATTATTTTAAAATTTGATTTTTGTGGTGCTGACACGTAAGCATTTTTTCATCTCCTACTATAGATTTTTAAATTTTAAATTTTAAATTAATTAATTTTGATAATTCATAAACTATAACTTCTACTGTTATAAAATGTATTTTTAAAAAAAATTAGACAGTTAGCATTTTATTAGGAACAAACATATTTAATTTAATAAAAAAAAGAAATCAATACAACAGTTTTAACGTAAACATTTTTAAAATGATTTCTAATTTATGTTTTTTTTTTTAAATTTATGTTTTTTAAATTGTTATTTATTATTTAATATTTCTACTAATTTTGTGGTGCTGACACGTAGGCGTTTTTTCTTCTCCTATTATATATAGATAGATATTCCTTAGATAACCTGATAATATAAAAGAGTATTTACATTAATATGTATAAACCTAAACTCTCTTTTTTTGTGTGTCTATTTGATAGGTTTATATGTCTCTTTCTTTTCTAATTACTTTTTTGGTCTAATACTCATAATTGTTGTTTTTGGATATTGTATAAAGTAGTTGTTACCACTTGAAAAGTTTCAATTCTTGGACAATTACTCTCGTCAACATACTAATAATTATGAGTATAATCTAAACAAATAAAAGAAAAGAAACTTTTGGTAGCTTGCTAAAGGTATTTTATAATATTTTAATAAATTTAAAATAATAAAATATATTTAGTTTAATTTTATAAATGAGATTTGGATTGTACGCACATTTTATTCCTATCTTGTGAAGGTAGAGAGATAATTATTTCTGAAAGACTTTCAACTTAAGTAAAACTTATCAAAATTATTTGAAAAACAGTACAAAAATAAATAGGTCATAAAAAATAATAGGAGCATGGCATAGTATTAAGAAGACACAAGGAATAGTAACAATGCATTATATATTTTAGTAAATCATATCACTTAATGCTTTTTTTATTAATAAATCCAAAATACATTGATTAATTGCTTGATTTTATGTACCCTTAGCTTGCTGGTGGTATAGACTTGAATTTTCTTTTGTATCACCATGGTGGATTTAATTGTAAACACCATAATGATTGAAAAAGATTTTTTTTTATTAATGTAATTTAAGTTTTGTTGCTAATGGTGTAAAAATTATTACTATATCTCAATTAAAAGCTAATTGCATTTAAGTGTGTACACTAAACATATGATGCAAATGGTTGAGCTAGAAAGGGAAGTTGTTGTAAAGCAACTGTTGAAACACGTTTTAGATTAAAAACTTATGTTCAAGACGATAAAATCGTAACGCTTCAAAGATTGAACCAGAATAGATAATATCTTAATAGTTAAGTTAGGACAGTTAGTTTCAGAAATAATAACTATATCATCAAAGTGAATGATTCTTTCCCTTCGATCTAATTAAGTTTGTTTAGAATAAGTGTATATGATAAATATTTTGTTTCAAAATAAGTGTCGTTTTTATCTTTTTAAGAGGTAATTTAATCAATCTTTACCGCTAAACTGAATTAGATCGATTCAATATATCAAAATTTAAATATTCAAAAATTATACAATAAGTATTTACTAAATGCAATTTTCTTATATCGATACATTTTAAATATCGATTAAAATTCATATACTTTAAATGTCGAAAAATTAAAACCTACGTTTATAGTAGCGAAATAAAAAAATTCGGTGTTCAAAATTTAATATAATTGTATGAAAAAATAATTTTTAACCTATATATTCTATATATATAGTATAATTTTTTTACGAAAGACATCTGACTAGTCACCTGAGATCTATATAGCTACGCCAACCTACGTATAATTTGATTTGGGACGGGTGAGTTTATAACTTAAACACAATATTAATTAATCTTCTTTACTTAATGGAAATCAATCAACTTTATGTGACTAGTTTTTTTAAGTGGGCACGTAAGTTTGAAATATACTCCAAAATGATTAAATGTCTGGCATTAAAAAAAGCAATAAATTTGCAGTTACATGGTACTAAATTTGTCTTAAATCAATTTGATTTTTATGAAACAAGTGGTTGATAGTGATTCTCATGTGGGCTTTGGGACCATATAAATGAAAAATTAAATCATATTAATTTAATGGTACTTTTTATCACCTTAAATAAAGTAAATGACTTTTTATTTTATTTTATCTCTTTGTGACTAAATATTCTTTTGGTACATGTTTTAAAATTATTCAAGAAAATAGTAGAGTACTCATCATTTAGTATATCAAAATTATTTTTGTTTTGTTTCATTGAATTGTCGAGTTATTATTAGGGATGGGATATTTTATTATATTATTATAGATTGAACATATATATATGGCCCATTATAAATTATTAGCTTTTATGATATTAATTATCCTAGCTGTCAGTCTAGTACTCATCAATTTCTTTGTCCTATATGATGACATTTCTTTTTATTTTTCAGATGTCAAATATCGTTAGCAAATAAAAGTGTAAAAACATATGTATCGATTAGTTGACAGATTAGATTGATACTCTAAATGAGACCATACTATTAAAAGAAGGTATCAAAAAACATACGAGAATCAAAGTTAACAAATATTCCGTCTAAGTCTTGAACCTACATTCTATGACTTCGTTTCTCAGAAATTCGTATAATAAAAGTAATAATTGAACTCTTGTAATATGTGGATAAAGTGAGCTACGATGAATGAGGTGAAATTAATTCTTGTTCTGCACTTTCTTCTTATTAGCTTAAAATTCGAATGAAAGGAAAAAACGAAATAAAAAAGAAATTTCATTCTCATGTCACATAAATAATTGAAATAATAAAACTTTGACGAATAACTAATTTAATTGAGTGTACCTACTACCTAGTCAATGACTTTGAATAGGTAATCACGAGTGTATTATTTAATTTCACAATTTTAATAAAGAGTAGAAAGGAAAATACTGGTTCTATAACGTGTTTAGGTGAATCATTTGAATAAATCACAATCATTACTGACCAACATTTACACTTTATTCGAAGGGTTGTTACTGAAACGATCTGTTCCCATCGTTATAGAAAAGCCAATGGAAGAAAAATTTGGGGTCGGAATTTTTTTCCATAGTAACTTGAAATTTCCTAACCTAGTTCAGATATGGACAAAATCGGAGTCTTTGAGGTGTAGGGAAATCTGGTAACAATCGAGTGAAGTAGTTGTGTTTTTTATTTCATGAGGGGATAGATAACTCGTTAAGGAATCCGTACGACTTTACGGAATTGAATTCGGGCGAGTAGAACTCCCGAAATCGATCTTAGCGTAAAGGGTATTTTCTGAGCGTCGTGAGTTAGAGGTGTGTTGTGAAATGAGGATTTTGGAATTCTTTAATCAGCTCACTGTCTTGCGTAACCCGCTTTGGCGCTTGGTTTTGCCGCTTTGGCAGGGTCGCTACAGCGGGGTGACGGCTGTTGTGGCGGGCTCGACGCGACTTAAGGTCGTTAATAAACCCCTAAACGACCTTATTTGGCACTTTTTGATTTTTAGAGCTAAGGAACAAACCCCAGGCGACTCCTACTCATTTTTCACCATTCTTGAGGCTAAAGGTAAGCTTTTCATTCTCCGAATTCATTTTTCGATCCGTAGAACGTAATAGAATGGGTGAATATTGATGGGTAAGGGTTTGGTTATAGATTCTATGATGGAAACAACCCTAAATTAGATAATTGGGATCATGAGTATGATCTAGGGTTCATAGAATTGTTATAGATTCAGGTAATTAGTGATTGTTTATTGATTCATTTATTAAATTGATTGTTTGTAGACCAAGAACAAGCGGAACGAATCCGAAATGGAAGGATCAAGTTTCTTAGGGTTTCAAGCTTGTTTCGAGGTAGGTGATGGTTGTGATTCTATGATTGTATGATGTATGCTTGTTCTTGCTTCATTATGATACTTGTATGTATATGAATGTTGCATTATTGATCACACTTGTTGTAAATGAGTTAGAGGAATGATGAATGTCATGAATCATGACTTAAATGTATGATCTTGAAGATATACTTGTGATTGTGATTGTGGTGTGTGAATGAGATCAGTTGCTACGTTCCGGCATAACTAATTTGGATCGGTTGCCACGTTTTGGCATAAATATGGGATTGGTTGCCACGTTTCGGCATAACATTGGGATCGGGTACCACGTTTCGGTATGCTAACTGTTTGGGTTCCATGAGAGGACCAATGATTTGATATAAAATGTGAAGTTGTTCATTGTTCGTAAATGATGATAACATTGTATATGTTGATATATATGCATGTGTTTATAATGTTGTCTTGACTTGCTTATGTTGCACTTAGTGGGATAGCCGCGTGATCATATCAGTACACTGTGGTTGTGTACTGATACTGCACTTGCTCTTATTTTTGTTGAGTACATGACATCTTCAAGTGGCTGCTGACAGACCTTGCTTAGGAGATCAGTGATCGTCGTTCGAATTCAAGGGTGAGCCAATTCTTCCAGGCTGCCATGGAATTCTCTTTCATCTATGTCCACCATTTTCGGACTGAGACATTTGTTCTAGTTAGTTGATTAGTTCGTTAGATTAGGGTTGCATCCCTTCTTATTTAGACTTGATTCATTGTTAGATGTTTTGGTACATTGACTTTCAGTTCTAAGTTATTTCTTCCGCATTGTTTAGTTCTTGTTAGACTTTTGTTGGAGTTTATGGGAACTCCCTATTTATTTCTTTAGTATTTAACTTGCTTCTGTAACTTAAATGTCTTAGTTTTTAGATTAGTTGCTTGGTTTGGGTTGTAGTAGTGGTTCTCCCACCGGAGTGTTAGTGTGGGTGTCAATCACGATGGTCTGGGTCGTGACTGTTACGTATTGTTTCATAATGTATCATATTATATTATATTGTGATAGATTATATTATACTGTCTTGTTTTAATGAATACAGTGGTGTGATAGATTGTATCGTTCTTCGTCGTTGTATAATGTCACACGACTATAATTTGAATGATAAACCTACCAGAAAAGTAGAGACGGGGCAGAGATACTATGAAAAGGTAGGATAAAAGATGAAATATAGTTATTAAATAATAAATAAAGACAAAATGAAAAGAAAGTATTAAGGTAACGACGTGATCACACCAAATCGGTCGTTACATAAAATGTGTCTTTTCATGGTTACCTAACAATGAATTAAAACGATACGATACAATTGAACTTAACTAACAATCAAAACAAACATTGTATTTACACTAATAATACAATACAACGGATAACTACCATCCAAACAAGGTGTAAAGGGTTTGTGGGGTGGGGGTGGGGGTGGTGGGGTTAACTCAAAACCAATAATAATATTTATATATTAAATTAAGAAATAGAAATTTTGTGTTTATCAAATTAAATCATTTAACACATAGTTAAAACTTAAATAACGTATATTTTTACTTTAATTCGTAACTTCTAACATTTGATTTTTTGGTCAAGAACGAAAAAGTTCATTAATTAGAATTAAATGTTTATGACTATTTTAAACTACAATTTGTTTTATCTAGTTTAACTGCATCGTCTAATTAGATTAAATAAGACAGAATAATACATTTTAAAGGATAAAAGAAGTAAAGTTCATTAATTAGAATTTCCCATTTTAGAGCCATTATTATTTTAAGATAATAACGCCAATGTTCTATCATATAGCTCCGTTGGTTTTGTTCTTCATTTTTAATGGCGAATTCAAGATTTTAAAGTCATCAATATTATACACATACTCATTTAATCTTATTTGCTAAAAAAAAATTGAGGTAATTATTGAACTATATCACACAGTTTCGATAATAACAAAAAACTCCAAAAAAAAAAAAGACAATAATTAAATTGCTGAAAAAACCATTAGTTTTGTTTTCCATTTTATTTAATTTAATTTTCAAAAAAATAATCAGGGTAATTATTAAACCATACCACACAATTCTAGCAACAACAAAAGCTGAATTGTTTTATTTACCATTTTCAAAAAGTTTTATTTTATGCATAACTAAATATAGAATAAAGACAAATAAACTCCACGTTGAGTGTAAAGTCTAGCTAGACAATAATAACAAATACACATGGTGTATTTCTTGTTCATATCAATAAATACAGATAATATTTCTCCCTTCTTTTTTTTACATTTAAAAATAAAAATAGAATAAAAACAAATTCACCAATCCCAAAGTTATGTCATACAAAGTGTCAAACATGTTTATTAATTATTCCAACTTATTCCTGACTAAATTTAATTAGTACTAATCCAAAAGTTATTTTAAAAAATAATAATAAATAAAATATTACCTGTTTAGAATATTTGTTTCCTCCTATAACTTTTTTATACCTGTTATTATTATCTATGGCTTCATTTGCTTCAAAGAGATTATGTTATTTTCTATTTTTCCCCTTTTTGTTTGTTAGATCGAGAGTTTATTAGAAACAATTTATCTATCCTTATAAGGTAGAAATGAAGTTGCGTAAATACCATTTTCTCTAAATTTCATGTCGTGAAATTTCACCAAGTATATTTTTATTTTTTCTTATTCTTTAAATTAATAATTAATAATTTAGCAAAAATAATAACTTGTCTATTGTTACGGATTAATTTTTTTAAAATAGAGACCAATATATTAAATTTATGAATTCTGAATATCAAAAAAATGACTCATTAAATTCTGAATATGTAAATTATATACATAAAGAGAGTTATATTTATTAACAACAAACTTAAGTAAATGTTTCAACCCAAACAAAAGACTTTGACTAAATTTACTGAAATTTATCAAATCTGTAATGACTATAACTAAAACTTTATATAAATATAAAAAAATTATATATGTATCATATAACTTAAATCAAATAAATAAATAAAAAAGGAACTTCACAAACTTCCTTCTAACAAAAGCATTTTAACCAATTACCATTTCTAACTTTCTCCACTTCCCACAAAATCACCATTTTCCTAATCTCACATATTTTTTTATTGATTCAGAGGCGAATCTAGAATTAATTCTGTTAATTTAATCGAATAGATATATTTATTTCAAACTTATGAACTTCAACACTGAATTCACTTCTACAAAAGCTCGATAATCAAAAGAAAATAAGGCAAAAGATGAGAACTTCTTAAAAACGATACAACAACAGTAATCTCACAAAATGAAGTGTCGACACAAATATAATATACAAAAAAATTATTTTCAATAAACCCTCGACTCAAAAAAGAAACCAGTTCAAAAGAGTACAAAAAAGGAAAAAGAAAGGAAAGTGAAAACAACCTTCTCAAAACAGGAGGTTGGTATAGTACAGATAATAAATATATAACGAACTCAAACAAAAAACAATTGTATCATCATTAACTCATTAAAAATAAAAATGGTAAAACAGATAATCAATATATAATATTACCCAATTTTTTTTAACAAATTTAAATAAAAACTTGATGCTTCATTGATTTACACCCATAATTCATATCTAAAATTACAACCATACTTGACATACTAAAACAAGAAAAAGAAAGGTGCAATAGATACTATTACATAAAACTTAAAACTATTTTTTTCTTTTCTACTAGCTAGCTAGCTAATAACTTACCTAACGATACGATACGACACGACACGATAAATAAATGAAATTTGACATTACTACTAATTCTAAAAACTACTACTAGAGTTAGACTCTTTACAACAACTTTTATCAATCAGTCACTTGTGAGTTTCAGATATCAGATGATTATTTCTGAATAACATTTTTTATGAGTTTACATGCTACGTCTTCTTTTCATGATCTTGTTACAACCATTGTTAGCATCTTCAGCATTCCTGAAAAATGAATCGATTTCTTCCTCAGCAACCATGACGACAATCTCAAATCGCAATCTTCTCTTGCACGATGACCGATTTGCCCTTTTCGGTTTCTTAGGAGCACCAGGACAGTTAACAGCTTTGGGAATCTTACATGAAGGAGATTTTGGGGTTTTGCATTCATTTGGAAGAGGAGAGTTGATGTTTGGTGATTGGTTTTCTTGAAAATCTTTTGGGGTTTGGAGGTCTTTAGCCATGGTGAAATTAAGAGAGAGAAAGAAGAGAGAGAAAGTGATAGTTTGAGGAAAAGAAATGTATTTTTTATCTTTTGTTTTCATTTAGAGGTCTTAATATATACTAGTGAAAAAAGAGTAGGGATGATTAGAATGCTTACATTTGGAGGAATATTGTGATGGTTAGGAATAAGACAAAAAAGATACATGTCAAGTATCACGATGGTCTGTGAGATTTCTATCTGTACTATCATGTGAACCTCTTTTATCTAGTTGTATTTATCTTATGTGTTCACACTATTTAAAAAATATTAATGATGTTTTTTTTTTCAATTTTACCCTTATTTAAATTAATTAATGGAGTTTTACATGATTAAGAACCTACAAAAGAGTTAGAGTTGCTTCAAAGTATTTATAAAAGGGTAAGTTAGTAAAGATATATTTTATTCTCATAATTAACCTACTAAGGAGTTACGAGTATCATTACCAAAATACACCTCAAAATTAATGAGTAAGTTGTTCTGCAGACAAAAATTTATGAGCAAATTAAATTGTCACGCGTGTGTTGATGATTGTATTCAAACACATGATCTAGTCTACTTCGAGGTGTGTTTTGATAATTGATGATGGTTCAAGTAGGAAACACAAACACCCGATAATTCAAATATTAAACTCGTAAAAACGTGATACGACAAATATGTTTTGACCATTAACTCTTATTATTATTCGGGATCTCAACAATTTTATTTAGTGGGTTAAAACTTTTTTGGCCTAGTCGAAATATCAAATAATGTGTATTCTTCGGTATATTCAGTGTACAACAAAACTATAACAAGTGTATAATTAGTGTTTATACAATATACTAGCAAACAAGGAATGAAGATAAGGGTTCATTATTGTTTTATTATCATGAATTTTAATATTGGGTTACCAATAGTGTTGACATTTATTTTTCAATCAAGATACGGGTTCATTATTGTTTTATTATCATGAATTTTAATATTGGGTTATCAATATAGTGTTTGACATTTATTTTTCAATCATATGATATTAGTAATTTACCGATTCATATACTTCAAATTCACATTATGTAAGTATATTAGAAGGGAAGACGTTTCTACAAGAAATTTCTCCATTTTTAAAGTTGGATTTGAACACGTTATATCTAAAATTCTAAATAAAGATAAATGAATCGCATCAGTCCTGCCTTATAGTTCTTGGTGCTTTAAACCAAGTTATTATTCTACTTCCAATATATTAACATATCAAACTTTATTATAAAGAAAATTGTTATCATAGGATTAACTTAATTTGATGGTACAATAAAAGAATTATACGTTGTCAATACACAAAACATAGATTCTATTTGAAAGAAAATAAACTTATGGCATGTCATTTAGTTAGTATAGATATGTACAATAAAACAACTGTAGCTACTCAGATGGGTACTCCATCCATCTCAATTTATCTATCTTGATTTTACAAATAAATATCTTAAATTATTTTTTAATTTTAAAAATTCAATACAAAATGATTTTCTTTCCATTTTACCTTTACTAGTAATGATACACTAGATGACTAGGTACGTTGTACAAACATCTTAATTATAAAAAGATGACAAATAGATAAAATAAATATTTCAAACAATAGAGACAATATTTATTAATGAGATGATATGTTACAACGTAAAAACAAATAACATAATTGGAAGAAAAACTATCTAATAAATATTTTATCTCACAGTGTTGAGAGCTCATTACATTTTGTTCCTATTATTTCCCAAATTACAAAAAATCACTTAAATTTATAGGATCTCGAATACATCAGAAAATCTGTGGTTACATAGCTCACGGATTGCGAATGATACATAACATAATTGGAGGGTGTATCCTAGAGGGAATAAGGATGCATGTATCCGAGAGAAGATAAGGCTAGAAGGGATTTTTGTAGGAATTTTAGAGATGATAGTAATATAAGATGTATGTTTATATAATTATTCCAATATTTTTTATGTAGCATATAAAATACGTTACATATATTTATTAGTTAAGACTTAGAAGTACAATTATTATATGTGTCTCTCTCATAATTGAAGGCATTAATTATTTGCTTATATTATGATGAAATATATATGATAATTTCTAACTCTACTAATTTCTTGTTTTGTGCTTGAATGATCTATAATTTAACACATCAACTAACTATCTAAGTACTTATTGTTTTCTTAATTTAGTGCTTTGGCATTAATACAACCTAGCTGTGAAGCTCATAGGTAAAAGATGAAGTATAAAGTACAGAAATCCTATATTTGGGGACTGAGTATATTATATTCCAGAAGTTTCTCTAATTACAAAATTTTGCATTTTTCATTGTTCTTATATACATTTTTTTACTGTTCGATACATTGCAAATGATACATTACTTAATGGGAGGGATGTAATCGAGAGGGAATATGGATATATCTGAGAGGGAATAAAAATGTATGTGAAAGGCGATAGTAGATGTATCCGAGAGGGAATTTTCATAATTATTTTTAAATAATAGGAAATTTTAAGATTATGATATCTTAAGTTATATATTTATGAAATTTTTCCAGATATCAATTATCAACATTGTGGTCAACCATAATTCAGATCCATCATACTTAAAAACTTGCAACCATACTTAACATATTAAAACAAGAAAAAGACAGGTGCAATAGATACTACTACATAATACTTAAAACTATTTTTTTCTTTTTTACTAGTAGCTAGCTAGCTAACTTAGGTTACGATACGATACGACATGACACGACATGACATGATACAATAATTAAAATAAACAAAACTTCACCTTACAACTAATTCAAACAACTTCTACTAGAGACTCTTGCAACAACTGTTATTAATCGGTCACTTATGAGTTTCAGATATCAAATGATATTGAAAAACATTTTTATGAGTTTACATAGTACGTCTTCTTTTCATGATCTTGTTACAACCATTGTTAGCATTTTCAACACTTTTGAAAAATGAATCAATTTCTTCCCCAGAAACCATGACGACGATCTCAAATCTCAATCTTCTCTTGTACAATGACCGATTTGCCCTTTTCAGTTTCTTAGGTGCACCTGGACAGTTAACAGCTTTGGGAATCCTACATGAAGGAGATTTTGGGGTTTTGCATCCATTTGGAAGAGAAGAGTTGTTTGGTAGTTGGTTTTCTTGGGCCATGGTGAAATTAAGAGAGAGAACGTGAGTTTATATTATTTTTTTCATTTTGAGGTCTTAATTTATACTAGTGGAAGAAGAGGAGGCATGGAGGAATATTGTTATGGTTAGGAATAAGGACAAAAAAATACACGCGAAATATTACGTTGGTCATGTGAGATTGCTATATGTACTATCATGTGAACCTCTTTTATCTAGCGATATGTATTCACACTATTAGAAAAATGTTTGTGATGTTTTCTTTTTCAATTTTACCCTTATTTAAATTAATAAAATTTTACATAATTAAGAACGTACTAAAGAGTTACAAACTTACAGTTGTTTCAAAGTATTTATAAAAGGACAAGTTAGTAAAATTACATTTTATCCTCATAATTAACCTACTAAAGAGTTATAGGGGCATCTCCAACCCAATCCTCTATTTTACTCTCCAAATATAGAGTTTTCTATTTTTTCAGACAACCAACTCCAACCCAATTCTCTATTTTACTCTCTAAAAAGGAATCTTTTTCTCTCTCCTCAATATTATATTATTATTTCTATTTCATTTTATTTTCTTATTTCATAATATAAATCCTTTATTTCTTTTTTCCCAAATAATTACTTTATATAATTTTTACTATGATATAAAATTGTTTTTTATTCTAAATTTTTAAATAACATAAATTGCAAGAAAATATACATTATGTGCGGATAGGTTTTAAAATTGCGTAAAATGAACTATAAATTCAAACACATGAGATGCATGTATTAGATTGTTGTATACATTAT
>JAJOOR010034213.1:0-10022 GCA_036250505.1 Solanum acaule | reverse complement strand
CGCCCATTCACATTTATTTGCTCTGCATAAACCATGGATAAGAAGTGCATAACTTGATAGGTCAAGACTTAGATGATGCTTATTGACAATGTCATTCACCAATTTTTTCAGGAATTCATCTGTCTTTCCAACTTTAAAGCACAACTTGAGCAGCGGAAAGTATGACTGTACATCAGGTTTACAAAATGGTGAACTTTCCAGATCCCTTAAAAATTCTTCCGCTCTTTCCTCTTGCAAATGATGGCAAAACATGGCAATGATAGTATTGTAAGTCGATATATTGGGCTGAACACCATTTCTGGGGATTTTAACCTTCAAAACACGAGTAGCTTCTTGTAATCGGTGTGCCATGCCTAATGTATGAATCAGAGCATTGTAAAAAAGTGTATCAGGTTTACAGCCAATTGATTTCATCCTCTCAGCAATCTTAAGGGCTTCCTCAAATGCCCCCGACTTTGTCAAGAAACACGTGATGGTGGTGAAAGTAACAACATTTGGTACACATCCTTCTCCTTGCATTTCATTAAGTAGCTCATAGACTTTCTGGAAGTTAAATTGCTGGCAGTAAGATTTGATGATGGTTGAGTAGCTGATGACGCAAGGACAACAATTACTGCCTTTCATCTCCTGAATTGTCTAGTATGCTTCTTCTACCCGATTAACTTTGCACCAACCATGAATAAAAATGTTAAACGTGTTTGCATTTGGTGGGATATGCAGCTTGAGCTCGTAAAAGATTTCACGCACCTATTGGACTCTATTTTCTTTGCACAAAGTGTCGAGTAATAAATTCATTGACTCTGTAGTCTTCTCCAAACCAAATTTCCCAACTCATCAAATACCCTCATTGCTTCTTTCCACTCTCGTGCACCTGCAAACCTTCTCATAACTTTTGTTATTGTATTAAGAGAAATAAGATGGTCTGCATGCATTTCATCTAACAATGAACGCATTCTTTCCATTTTCTTCATCTTTCCCAGTATATCCACCAACTTATCGTACAATTCTGGGGAGGGCTTGTAGTTGGGACGTGATTGTGCCCATCTGAAAGCACCAAGTGCAGACTTCCAATCATCTTTGAAGCGATAAAGAACCCTATCAACAAAGTTGTCAGTGATTCGTATGGAATCACAAGCCGGGTCAGAAAGCAATGATTGAAGAACCTCATCTTCACTAGTTCCAGGACTTATTCTAGCAAGTACAATATTAACATCAGCATCACTTCCCAAGTTTGCGCATTTCTGCTGCTCACCAGGAATTCTATCACCATCAAACTGGGGACTTTCACAACAAAAATCATTGATGACATTAGCCAAAGGTGCAAGGCAGTTAGTAGTGCAACTAGCGTTGTAGACAATGTCCAACTCTGGCTTGTATTCATTCTCGTTGACACCCACAACAAACATAGGGGCATCTTTGCTAGGAGGGAGATCACAACCTTCTTGGCACCACCCTGCATAGACAAACATCCCGAGTAAATTACTATTAATTAATTAGTACTATATACAGAACTTTGCTTTGTTTTCTCCGCAAATGTAGATCTAACACTAGAAACAAGATCTAAGATGTTTCATAACTATATTCAATAAGCTTTAAAAATACACGTGAATTAATGCATCATAGATCAAATCTAACAGAAGAAATGCAGATAGAGATATCGATCAACCATACCTTCAAGTGAGCAACAGCCTTATCCTTGTCAGTGAAGACACCAGTTGATTCAACAACAAAGTCAGCACCAACTTCAGCCCGTAGGATTTCTTCAGGGTTCCTCAACAATTGCAGAAATTTTTTCAGCACCAAACTAAACTAAACACAGGCTGCATATATCTAGAATTACTTTTCTTAAGCTCATGGTGCTTCCATTGTCCATGTACTGAATCATACTTGAACATGTATGTCTGCACCAATCACACAGATCCAAGTTAAGCCCTTCTACAGATCTAGTCTAAGCACATAAAAGCATCATACATAAATAGTGAGTAAAGAGATCTAGCAACAAACTATACCATGTAATCAGTAGAGATAAATGGATCGTTCACTGCAACTAGTTCAACATCATCCCTCTGCAGAGTAACTCTAGCCACCAAACGGCCAATCCTACCGAATCCTGATTGAAAAATTAAAATAGGAAAACAAAACTCAACATCACACCACCAAACAAGAGCAGATACAGAACACACAACACAAAACTACTTGGTAAAATTATAGTAAATGTAGCTGATTAAACATAGAAATCAATGAAAAGGAGTTACCGTTGATTCGGATCTTGATCTTTTCCATTGTTAAGAAAAAGGAGTTGAAAGCTAAAAAATGTAAGGAGAGAAATTAGGTTTAGTGAGAACAAAGAGTCAATGTAGCAAGAAACTAGATGCGATATGCCTGTGATTAGCACGGGCCCAACAAACTAGATTGAACATATAAATAATGCAGTTCATTCGTAGTAACCACAAAGGAAATGTCATTCCATTAAATCAGATTGGAACAACAAACAACTGGCAAAGTATAAATTAAAGCCAGAATCAAATAAAAGTTCAAATTTATTCGTCAAAGAAATTTATTTTTATAAACAACACATCAAGCATAACATACTTTGGTCATAATATTTTTGATTGCTTGCAGAGCACAACTTCTGTTACTAAACAACACTCCATACCTGAGCACAACTCCTGTTTCTGGACAATTCTTCATGCCAAACCACAGACGACAAACTCCAATAACATAAATACAAGTTAACCAAACACACCTCAATTATATCAAGTTCTAGCAAGCATGCTACTTGTTTGGCCCAATCAAATAACGGAGTTGCAACTTCTAAACATGTACCCACAATAGATAGTTCAACACTCTGCTTCAAAGCTGTTATATTCATATCACCATCAGCCTATATATGTTCTTGATTTCTTTTTTTTTTATTATGAAGTAGTGATTTCATTAATGGCATCAAGAAGATGCAGGAATTTAAATATGTTCATGACTTCTTTCGAGGGACATCGTTGATTTCTCTCTATCTCCTGGGATTGGACTTTAGAAATGTTACAGACTGTGAATTGTTATGTCAATTGTGCTTGCTTTGATTGATGAACCAGTTATTTATTTGCTTCAGTTGGAACCCTGTTTCACTCTTCCTGCAACAATTTCTTATTCTCATAACAGAAATCTTGACTATATAAATGACGATGATAACATTCACTTGTAATGGATCAAGTAGCAAAAAAACAAAGTTTGTTAATTCTTATTAATATATGTATGTAGATATGATCAATTAATTAGGTGACAAACTCACAGTTGGATAAGGCCATTTTGAGTGTGGCTCATACCAATTCTTCAAAACAGAAATCTTACTACCAGGTAATTTTCCTTCATTCCCCTTCTACTTCTCAAAAAGTCATTCCCCATATCCAATTATTTATCCAAATCTCAGTTGGTAGCTATGATATCCAAAGTCAACTACCTCTTGCTAATTAAGATGCATTATATTACAATAGTTGTATTACCAGGTAATTTTCCTTCATTCCCCTGCTACTGCTTGCTGCATTGGACACTAAATTGAGCAAAAAAGAGCTCATAAAAGAAAAGTTATTTATCTATTAGTTAGAGAGACCCATATCAAACAGAAAGGTCAAGAAACGTGGTTTGCTTTCATTATCAGCTGAAACAACCACAACGTTTCTCTTGTTTGCATTCCCCTTCATTCAGTTGAGGAGGCAATAACTTCATTTGTCGTGCCTCCAAGAGGCAGATTCGAGCATAGACACTCTGATGCTCAAACGATTTTATTTTTTGAAAATAAAACACCTTTAAAGATGAAAATATATATTTGTTCTTTCTCTGAAGTCCCTTTAGACTTATCATTGCTCCACATATAGTTATTTTGTTTTCTAAGTCGTTTACACAACTTCAATACATCCCAAGTCAAATTTGAAAGAGTGAAGACCCACGAAAATTCCCAAATGCACTACACTACATACACACGGCCAATCACATATACAATGTACCTCCCTGTTGTTTAAGTTCGTGAATTTCTATTATTAATCAGTAAACACAAGGTGTTAACAATTAAGTAGATAGTTATACAAAAAGTAGTATCAACTGTACTGTAGAGTTGGACCTATTTCATTGGTAATTAGATACGTGCCCTGCCTTTCAGTAAAACACATGTATCACTTTAGATTTAACTCTACATTTCTCAATTTCCTTCACTGTATTATCTTTCTCTCTACAGCTCTCATTCTCATTTGCTTCTTCGAGGTGTCATCCGGCTTTGAGTGAGTTTCTCAACTGTCCTCCTCTCTTTCTTATTCACTCTTTAGTGTTAAATTTTGTAGTTTTTCTGTCGACGCTGTCTAATTTACTTACTGATGTTCTTCTGCAGCTATATACATAATACAAGTTAAGAAAAGGTAAGATTATTAGGTTCTTCTCTTCTAATTTTTCTATTTTTCTTTCTACCAAGTTTGTTTAATGTTCACTTCTTTGCGCTGTGATATAACAACTTTTCTTTTAGTTAACACTATTATTTAGAAATTTGAAACTTTTAGCTAAGGTATGAAATTGGTGGTTTCTAAAGAGGAATTTATCCCTTACCTTACTGATGAACCAAACAATTGAAGAGTCTCGAAATGCACATAGGACCTTTTTAGGAGTTCAAGTGGAATAAATGAACAAAGATACTGATGTATGAGATATTTGAGTAGCTCGTGAACTCCTCAATTCCCAAGAAAACTGCAAAGATTTCTTTTCATATCAATGGTCACGTAAATTCCCCTATTGTTAATTATTTTATTAGTGTTCTGTTATTTGCTTCCAGTTCTCATTTCTTCTAAAAGAGTATCTAGACTTTCTTCTGCACTCGTCTTCCTAAACTTACATAATTTTAAAAAATTTAAAACTCTTCGAGAGTCTGACCTGCTAAACTATTTTTTGTTTATTATGAGGGGAGCTACCTACATATAATTACAAGGACAAATACTCATCAAATTAAATTTAAAAAACAAGAATTAAACTCCATCCAGCCATTAGAGAGGGACCAGACAGAACAAACAATAATGACATAAACCAAGAATTTCAGCGAAGAAATTTAAACAAAAATTGAATACTAAAATTGAAACACCAAAGCAGCGAAGTAAAAGATTAATCTTTGACAGTTTGAAATCACATATTAAAGACAAAAAAAAAACAGCAAGTAGATAAAAAATTGTGGTTAAAACTTACCTGAAATTGCAAAATCCATGTTGAGAGAGAGTTTGTAAATTGAAAATCTGGAAGACAATGTTTCTATTATACTTGGTGAGAGAGATTAGGGTTATACCAGTTTTTAAATTTATTAATTCACTAGCTAACTAGTAAGACCATCTCCAACCCAACACCAAATTTTACACCAAATCATGAGCTCCAATCCACACCAAATTTTATACCAAATTTGGTGTAACACTATTCATCGCACCAATTCACTTTTTGAATATTTTAATACTATTTCATTATACAAACTTTTAATTAAACATTACATAAATTTTATATTTTAATTAAATCTCTTGTATATTTAATTATTTTTTATGTAATATTTTTATAATATTAATTTTAGATATAAAATTTAGCTTTTTTATAAATTAATTTTTCTATATATGACTTTTTTTTAAAAATTAAATTTATGTTAATTCTACTATAAATTATAATTGGATATAACTAAAATTAACCTTCACAAAAATTAAAAATGCAAACATATGAATTTTTAAACAAATAATACAATGTACTTAAAAATAACTGAAAATAATAAACATTCAACAAAGTAGTAATTGACATACATCAGTTACTACTTTTATTTGTATCATCCATTATTATGTATAATGTATAATATTTGCTAGCAATTTATATTATTTAAAAAATTATGGTACAAAATAATTTTATATTAAACGATTATAAAAAGAAATAATATGAATTATATATGGTGAATGTTTTAGAAAGAATTTGTTTTATGAAATAAGAAAATATAAATGAAATAAGAAATAATAATATAATAATGAAGAGAGAGAAAAATATTTATTTTTGGTGTAAAATTTGGTGCAGTGGGTTGGAATTGATTACACCAAAAATAGTGCTGACACCAAAGGTGTTTGGGTTGGAGATGCCCTGAGATATATATTGGTTTAATAATGGATTAACAATCCATTACCCAGTGCTCGCCACACAATGCTTTCACAAAGTGCTCACCCGAAGGGCAGAGGTTATAGCAGCTGCGGGTTATCCTGAGGTTCCAAAAAAGTCCATCAACAGTTATCTGGCGATTATTGATCGTGTATCAACTAATTTCTACCCTTTTTTTCATGAAAGCACCTTAAAAAGGGACTTCTTTTCACTATTTTAAACGTAGTTAAATTATAATTTTTTTGAGAACATATAGACTAATAATAATTTAATAGTAGTTAATACAAATGAAAAGTAAATAGATTTTTATTTTTTGACTTTACGATTGTATGACTAACAATATATAATTATATATTATGACAAAATATTAAATGAGATCAATATATTTAAGATAAAAATATAAATATGTCTAAAATATCCCTACTGAAGCATGCACGTAGACGGATAAGAAGAAGATAAGAGAATCGTGTATTCTAAAATTAGGCATGAATTTAGATGTCAAAAAAATTATTTAAAAATATTTATACTACAAAATGAGTAGAATACGGAATTTGAAAAATAGTCCAAGCAAATTTGGTATAGGGATTGCCATTTCATTTTATTTTCATGATCCAGATCCGATTTAAAAATGACATTAGAGATTAACTTCATGATAAAAAAAAAAAAACTCCAATAACAACAAATATAATATCTACCAATTGTTTTTTCCTTAATCAAAAATCCCAAATTTTAATTTTAGATAATAGAAAAATCATTGGTATAGGGCAATCATCCTTGAATGAGAACCTATGCAATATGAATTCGAACTAGTCGGACTCCACTACTATCAAATCAAAAAACGAAAAATAAATAAAATATAATAATCTCTCTATCTCTCAAAGTAGAATAAGATCTATGTATACTTTTATTTAACAATAGAATATTTTATAATTATTTTGAATACTTCTCCGTGACACATGACATCTTTCTAAGATTATTAAAAAAAAAAAAAAAAAAAATCATGGTCTGTGGCATGACTATAGACGTCATTGATTATGTTACTTATTGCATTAACAAAAAATTACAATTAATTATTTTCCTGCTAGAAGTTTAAGTTCATACTTGAATGTATACAGTAGGATGTGAATGGTTTGATACCAATGGTGAATGTATTTAGGTGAATTTATGATTCTTCAAATTTAGTTGGTAGAATGGTACTGATGCCTTCCTTCTCTCTTTGTGGTTCCAAATAGATTTGGTCTACAACCTGGCAAGCCAAGGAATTTATGGAAGCCTCGCAGGCTGGTGCTGATATGAACATGACGGATGTCAACGTAGAGCCACTGTTCGGATTAAAAGAAAATACTATAAAATCGATTATTTTTGTTGATTTTGAAATCTTCCATCCAATAGAGAGATACATATGACAATTGGGGGGATAAATAACTTGATATTAACAGAGTAAAATCAACTAATAAATTAAAATTGTGGCTATTTTTGTCACTTTTCCTAAAAACAGTGAAAATTATCAAAATTGCTTCAATCTTTTATGCATTCTTACAAAATAAGCAAAATTAATACATTGTCATAAAACTACTCAACAGATAAAATTTGAACATGAATGGTAATGTATTCCTCTTTAATATAATTCTCACACACAATAGATGTTGATTTGAAGTAATAATGAATTTGGTTGTTGATCTAACAAAAGTAGCCAAGTCAGAATGTTATTGCAGTTAAGGTAACAGTTTGCATGAGAAAGGATATATCAACGAAATTAGTAGAGGGATATATAGGACACTAAAAAGATATAACTAGCAAAACCAAAACTTGCAGCACAAGGATAACAAAAGGCAAGAAACTGATGACTGATACTGGAAAAAGTAAAGTTTGATTCATTCATGACAAGTCAAACAGTAAAAGATATCCTCAAAGATAACAACAGGGTTCCGTTCCTCTCTGGTTATTCCATTACACATACACATAAACAAGAAAGACCACTCCCGGCCCAGAAAACTAATACTTCAAGCAAAAACTAAAACAGATCGTCTTTTGCTCCCCAGCAGCATCAATCAAGCCTTAGCCATATGGCAGATCAAATCAATCACACGGGAACTGCAAAACATAATACATATATGGTGTTAAAACAGAAAAAAAGTTGGCATGTTCAAAAGGAAACTTCAGAAGTGTGAAGAGACGCTAAAAAAGCACACGACATTACCTGTAACCCCATTCGTTGTCATACCATGACACAAGTTTCACAAAGTTCTTGCTCAAAGCAATTCCAGCCTTGGCATCGAAAATGCTTGACCTGCACCAAATGTTAAATTTCACATTAAACTAAACTACATACAATTCGAGATCCCTTATGAGTGAACCGAACAAAGTAAATTTACCTGCTGTCACCAACAAAGTCTGTGGAAACCACATCATCTTCAGTGTATCCCAAGATACCCTTCAATTTACCCTCTGATTCCTCCCTATGAAGAACCACAAGTAGTTAGTCTTGCTGCACAAGGGACCAACAAAAAACAACACAAAGTGATCAAACAGAAACTTACTTGATTGCAGCCTTGATGTCTTCATATGAGGCTTCTTTCTCAAGTCTTACAGTAAGGTCGACAACGGAAACATCAGCAGTTGGAACTCTGAAGGCCATTCCAGTCAATTTGCCGTTAAGTGATGGGAGCACTTTTCCAACAGCCTACATTATAGTGAATGCAACTCAATCAAGATAATACAAAGTACCAAGTCGCAAGCAGTACAACGAAAAATAGAATGACTAGCTATATGATTTAATAAGGCATTATGAACTTCATATCTCTGCCATTACTGAAAGACGTTATTTTGCAAATTAGACAACAAGTCAGAGTAATGACACTGGTATCTATATCCAATAACTACCTTGGCTGCACCAGTGCTGCTAGGGATGATGTTGAATGAAGCAGCTCTTCCACCTCTCCAGTCCTTCATGGATGGACCATCGACAGTTTTCTGGGTGGCTGGGTAACAAAACATTACAGCAGGTTAATAACTAGATATAAAATTCAAACATTCAAATCTCAAAGTACCTGGGAAAACACTCACCGGTCATGGCGTGGACAGTGGTCATGAGACCCTCCACAATGCCAAACCTATCATTGATAACCTTAGCCAAAGGTGCAAGGCAGTTAGTAGTGCAACTAGCGTTGGAGACAATGTCCAACTCTGGCTTGTATTCGTTCTCGTTGACACCCACAACAAACATGGGGGCATCTTTGCTAGGAGCGGAGATCACAACCTTCTTGGCACCACCCTGAATATACAAACATCCAAGTAAATTATTACTAATTAATACTATATGCAGGACTTAACTTTGTTTTCTCCGCAATTGTAGATCTAACACGAGAAACAAGATCTAACAAGTTTCATAACTATATTCAAAATAAGCTTTAAAAATAAGCATGAATTAATACATCATAGATCAAATCTAACAGCAGAAATGCAGATGGAGAAATCGATCAACCATACCTTCAAGTGAGCAGCAGCCTTGTCCTTGTCAGTGAAGACACCGGTTGATTCAACAACGAAGTCAGCACCAGCTTCCCCCCATGGGATATCTTCAGGATTCCTTAACAATTGCAGAAATTCCTTCAGCACCAAACTAAACTAAACACAAGGATTTATTTCCTGGGACAAAAAATACCTGATTCCAAAAACCGTAACAGCCTTCTCACCGAAGAGAAGGGTCTTCTCATCCTTAACCTTAAGCTCATGGTGCTTCCATTGTCCATGTACTGAATCATACTTGAACATGTACGTCTACACCAACCACACAGATCCAAGTTAATCCCCTCTACAGATCTAGTCTAAACACATAAAAGGATCATATATATATATATATATATATATATATATAT
>JAJOOR010034209.1:0-10946 GCA_036250505.1 Solanum acaule | reverse complement strand
CCCCCCCCCCCCCCCCCCCCCCCCCCAAAAAAAAAAAAAAAAAACTGTTCCCATCTTTTATTCATGTGGCAAGATTTAAAAATAAAAAAATAATAGAGAGTGTATTACACATTGATAACAATAGAGTTGGGAAGATTTCAATTTCAGAATAGAATATTGAAGTGCATAAACAAATCTAAAAAACTCAGAAAACTAGAATTAAAGATTTGTGAATTTCGAAGAAATTTCCAAGGATTTGATTTTCTAAAGCCTTGACAAGATCAAGTAATAACATATAGATATGATTTTAAAAATTTATATTGAGGTGTGTTTTTCTTACTAATGAGTAATAATTTAGGTAAGAAATTCACACTTTTAACAATTTAGATATGAAACTTAAAAAAAAAAAAAGATAATTTAAATATGTTTTTACCGCTTCACTTTTTTTTCTTCCTTCCTTACAACTTTTTTCACAACGCAACCTCAATAACAATATTATTATTCATCCACCACATGTGGAAGAAACACCCCTATATACTATAATTTATAGTTATGTGATTATTTCTTCTAAATAAAATGACAGTGGTTGTGGTTGGTGGATAATTTAGTGAGTAAGTAGATGATTTTTAGATTTTTTATTCAGTGTTCGATATTCGTATTAAAATTTGATTATTTTGGATTTGCACCATGTAGGACTTCATTCAAGGAAAAGCGCTTCCTGTCAAGAATTGTTTTTATACGTAGGGCTCTAATTGAATCTGTAATTAAGGAAGGAGCAGCTTCATCCACTGCACCACATCTTTCGATAATAATGAGTGAGTAGATGAAATGAATGAAGTCACATTCAAAATCATGGGAAGAACACAAGATGGTGGGTTTGAAAAAAATTATGACCGCTACTTTATTATTACAGTCACTATATATAACATGACAAATAGTTTAATTTGATATTAATAATTTTATTATTCCCTCCCAAAAAAAAATAGGTACATACATTTTTAGATATGTAAACAACACTATTCATTTTATTTGAATGCAAGGATTTTAGAGGATCACACAAATGCTAAAATATGTTTTAGATTACAAGTTTTATAATCATAAAAATATTATTACAAGATTGAGATCTTAATTTTAAAATTTTATATTTTTTCTAAAATTTTGTGTCAAAAATTATGTCACATAAATTGAATAAAAGGACAATAATAAATTCAAACCTGCTGCTGGCTTTATTTATTGCACTTTTAGGAACATGATCTATTAATTTCTGGTCTTGCTCTGTTGTCTTAGTTGATGATTCTTCCATGTTGGTCAACAAATCCTTGGTTGCTGAGGCTAATAAATAAATTTTGCACAGAGGCCAAATATAAAAAGATTTATGTAGAAGATTTATGTTTTTCTTTTAAGAAAAAGTATAATTATAATTGTAATAGTATCCTAAGAAAAAAGGTAAAAAAATCAAGACAAACATTTAACTGTTATAGTTATTATACTAACATTTATTTTCCAGGAAGAAAATCATAAAAGAAGTAAGAAAAAATACTAAGAAAATCAAGACACACATAACAATAGTTGAGATCGCTTCAAAATTGGACATAATCTTTGATAGTCTAGTATATATGCATATAAAATGTATTGAGGTTATAAAAAAGAATTTTTTGAGGAAAATTTCAATTCATACTTGAATTCCACTAGCTCACTAAAAACTAGGCCTTCATCATTATCAAGTCAGCTCATAACAAAATATTAGACCAAGGTTGGCATAACCAAATTGGTTGAGGAAAATGAACTTCCAACGATCAAGTTGACCATCCTACCTACTAATGGACTATTTACAGTTTTATCTATTCCGATTAAAAAAAGATGCTCTGAATTAGTTAGGTTCGATAAAACTAGATCTCCAATACACAATATGCACACTTGCAGGTGTTGATACTTGAGAAACATCATCAATTTTCTTAATAATGAAGCAAAATCAAAATACAAATATGGAAAAGTGAACATTACCTTTGGCTTCTCCATTGTTACTAATTGTAAGATTTAGATCTTTGAGGTCTGCTTTTCCATTGAAATATTGAGTCAACAAATTACAAGTCTTCATCAAATGGGATTTCTCACTATCTAATGAAGAAAGTTGTCTATTTGACATGTTGGATCTATTCTCTTCTTTAGCTTGAAGAAAAATGATGACTACTCTTCATGAGTAGGGGAATAAATATATCTTGAGTGGTAGGGTAGAATCAGTTTTACCATCTCTACAAGGTAGTATAAAATTACGTACATTTCATTCTTTTTAAATTTTATCGGTGAGATTACATTGAGTATGTTGATAGTGATATTGTTGGTGTTGTTGTTGAATGGTAAGGTTAGGTATACTCCTTCTGTCCCGGCCCACCTTGTGTAACATGATGAGCATCAAATTATCTAATTTTCATAAGAATTCAGAGTTCAATATATTTTTTTAAAAATAAAAATTTACATAAAAATACTATAAATCACAATAATTAAAAGGCAAATAAAAATAAACGTTTTTAAAAATTCTTTAAACTATATCTAAATAATAAAAATGTATCACAAAAATTAAAGTGTGATACTATATTGCTCGTGATTTTGATGTACCGTCAATAGCTGTCTTTATCTCTTTATATATTGACCACATTTCAATTATTTAGCACGTTTATTTTATTTCCTTGATATACATGTGAATATCATAAAGACTTGTGGTCCAAATTGGGGCTACCAAAATAGTAGACATGCATGAGTAACGCATTGTTTCAAATTCGAGCTTTGAAAATTATATTAAATATTTTGCAAATATTAAAAAGAGGAGATAATGACTTTTTTCTATATTTTTGTTTGTTATATTTTAATCTGATGTAAAATTTAAGAAAATAAAAAACAATTTAAAATTTTGTGATCTTAAATTGAAGACAGACAGATCTTATGATCTTAAATATGAGTAACACATGTTTCAAATTCGATCTTTGAAAATTCTACTAAATATTTCACTATTAGAATAAAAAGGTAATGACTTTTTCGTTCAATTTATTTATTATATTTTAATCTGATGTGAAATTTAAGAAAGTAAAAAAAGAATTTTGAATTTTGTGATCTTAAATTAAAGATAGACAAATCTTCAGATCTTAAATATGAGTAACACATGTTTCAAATTCAAGCTTTGAAAATTCTACGAAATATTTCACTATTAAAATAAAGATAATGAATTTTTTCTTCGTTCAATTTATTTATTATATTTTAATCTGATGTGAGATTTTTGAAAGTAATGTTTTTTTTAATTTTGTGATCTTAAATTAAAGATAATCAGATCTTATGACCTTAAATATGAGTAACACATGTTTCAAATTCGAGTTTTGAAAATTCTACTAAATATTTCGCTATTAAAAAAAAGAGATAATGACTTTTTTCTTCGTTCAATTTATTTGTAATATTTTAATCTGATGTAAAATTTAAGAAAGCAATTTTTTTTTAATTTGTGATCTTAAATTAAAGATAGACAGATCTTATGGCCTTAAATATATCAGTGGAAAGTTAAAATTAAAAAAATTGTTAGAAAAAAACATTTTTTAAACGTATTAAAAAATAACATGGTTAAAATATTGATAGTGTAATAAATTATTTGTTAAATATAAAAATATGTCATTTTTAAAAAAAAACTGACTAAAACAAAAAATGTGTGTAACGACCTATTAAGTCGTTTCGAACACTAGACCTATTTCTCTCATAAAAGAACCTTACCGTAAATATTAATGAGAATCTTGAACTATTCGTATAACTATGGTTATTTAGTTGACGGATATTTATTAAGTAATTAATTTAGTTGGTGATTAATAGGTCAAGTCCATAATTTATTTAATACCTTATACCACTTGACTCATATTTATCAAAATAAGTTAGTAGAATTTGTCACTTTTTTGTACATAATTATTTTATTTAGAGAAGAAAAGAAGAAGGCGTTGAACAAAAAAGAATACGAGAGCATAAGGTAATAAGAATTCAATATATGCATTTTTTTAAGGTGAAGGTCATATGATGTAGGTTATGGTTTATTCTTTGTGATAGAGAGCCTCTTAACAGTGATTGATAGTCATTGAGTAATGCTATGAAATTTTCTATGTACTTAATTGTTGTGGTTGGATAATTCATGTATTGTGCCAGTTGGTCTGTAATCCCAAGACCGCGAAATTCATAATCTTGAACTTGTTCTATTAAAATGATGCCTTGAATAAAGAAGACTTAATGGAGTATCGTTAAGGAAGTGGAAATAGATGATAAAGAATGATGAATTAACTATATTGTTGGATCGGGTGCCACAAGGCGACACGATATATTTGGATCGGATGCCACGAGCCGACACGATATATTTGGATTGGGTGCCATGAGCCGACATGATATTATTGGATCGGGTGTCACGTTTCAGCACGATATTATGGATCGGGTGTCACGTTCCGGCACGGTAACATGAAAAACATATCAAAATAACTTAATATACTCAATCTCAAAGAACCCATTTCCCAAAAGAGCATGGTATGGAAGCCTGAGTCCTCGTGTGTCACGACCCAGACTGTCATGATTGGCACCCACACTAACCATCCGGTGGGAGAACCTATACTACAACCAAACTAAACAACTAAAACAATACTAAGACAATTAAGTTACGGAAGCAAGTTAATTTACTAACAAATGCGGAAATTTAATACCTAGAACCTGAAAGTCAATGTACCAAAACATCTAAACAATGATCCAACTCTAAACAAGAAGGGATAAATCCCCAACTAATGAACTAATCAACTAACTAGAACAAATATCTAAATCCGGAAAAGATGGACATAGACGAAAGAGAATCTCATGGCAGCCTGGAAGAATTGGCTCACCCTTGAATTCGAAGCGACGATTACTGATCTTCTAAGCGAGGTCTGTTAGTAGTCGCGTGAAGATGCCCTGTACTCAACAAAAATAAGAGCAAGTGCAGAATCAGTACACAACCACAGTGTACTGGTATGATTACGCGGCTATCCCACAAGTGAAACATAACCAAGTCAAACAACATTACAATCACATGCATATATATCAACATCTACAATATTATCAACATGCTCATCAATATACATTTATCACAAATCATTGGTCCTCTCATGGAACCCAAACCCAAACAGTTAGCATGCTGAAATGTGGCAATCGATCCCATTAACACACCACAATCACAATCACAAGTACATCATCAAGATTATACATTTGCATCATGATTTCATGGCAATGATATTCATCTATCTCATTTACAACAAGTGTGATCAACATTGCAACATTCATACATACACAAGTATCATAATGAAGCAAGAACAAGCATACATCACACAAACATATAATCACAACCATCACCTACCTCTAAACAAGCTTGAAACCCTAAGAAATTTGATCCTTCCCTTTCCAGATTTGTTCCGCTTGTTCTAGGTCTACAAACAATCGCTAATTACCCGAAACTATAACAATTCTATGAACCCTAGATCAAACCCATGATCCCAAACATCCAAACTAGGGTTGTTTCCACCATAGAATCTATAACAATACCTTCCCCCCATCAATATTCGCCCATTCTATTACGTTCTACGGATCGAGAAACGGATTCGGGGAGTAAAAACTTACCATTAGCCTCAAGAATGGTGAAAAATAAGTAGAAATCGCCTAGGGTCGTTCCTTAGCTCTAAAAGTCGAAAAGTGCCAAATAAGGTCATTTAGGGGTTTATTAACGACATTAAGTCGCATCTGGCCCGCCACAGGGGCCCTCATCTTGCTATAGCGGCGGCGCCAGAGCGACATCAAGTCCCGCCAGAGCGGCATTTTCGAACCAGTGAGTTATCCATCCTTTTCTACGATTTTAAGTCCCGTCGTACCCGTCACAGCGCCCCATGTCCAGCTGTAGCGACCCCGCCAGAGCGACCAGATTCCTGCCATAGCGGCACAAACGGAACCAGAGAGTCAACTGAAGAAATTCCAAAATCCCCTTTCACTACACATCTCTAACCCACGACGATCAGAAATTACCCCTTACGCTAAGATTGATTCCGGGAGTTTTACTCACCCGAATTCAATTCCGTAAAGTTGTACGGATTCCTTAACAAGTTATCCAACCACTCATGCAATAAAAACTATAATTACTCCACCTGATTGTTACCAGATTTCCCCACACCTCAAGGACTCCGATTTCGTCCAAATCTGGACAAGGTTGGGAAAATTCAAGTACTACGAAAAAGTTTTTCCGGTCCTAATTTTTTCCCCATTGGCATTTCTATAACGACGGAACCCGGTCGTTACAATAGATACCAATTTACCCATCACTAATCCCCGAGTGACAAAACTTAGGGAAAGTAGGCTACGGAAAGAATGAAGTAGTACCTGATTCGACGAACAATTGGGGATACTTGTTTCTCATGTCCCTCTCGATTTCCCAAGTAGCTTCCTCAACTGGACGATGCTTTCATTGAACTTTCATGGACTTAATCTCCTTGGTCCTCAACGTACGCACATCACGATCAAGAATAGCAATCAGTTCCTCTTCATATTGGAGGTCTTTGTCTAGCACAATTGAGTCTCACTTAATGATATAATCTCCGTCACCATGATATCTCTTCAACATAGACACATAAAATACCGGATGAACATCGGATAGATTAGGAGGTAGAGCCAATCTATACACCACCGGCCTACACATTCAAGAACCTCAAATGGACCAATGTATCTAGGACTTAGCTTACCCTTCTTGCCAAATCTCATCACCCCTTTCATGGGTGATACCTTAAGAAGAATGTTATCACCAGTCTGAAATTTCATATCTCTTACCTTATGATCCACATACTTCTTCTGTCTACTCTGGGCTGCTAGAAGTTTAGATTGAATGCTCCTCACCTTATCTTGAGCATCCTTCACTAAATCAAACCCCAAAGGTTTCACATCTCCAGCCTCAAACCAACCTATGAGTGACCTACATCCCCTCCCATATAGTGCCTCAAATGGTGCCATATCAATGCTGGAGTGATAACTATTGTTATAAGAGAACTCACACAAAGGTATGAATTTATCACAATGCCCTCCAAAATCAATCACACATACTCTCAACATGTCCTCTAACACTTGAATGGTCCTCTCAAATTGTCCATCCGTCTGTGGATGAAAGGCTATACTAAAAGTGAGTTGTGTGTCCAACTTATCATGCAATTTCCTCCAAAACTTGGAAATGGACTGGGTACCACGATCTGAGATGATAGAACGGGGCACCCCATGCAACCTCACTATCTCTTTCACATACACCTTAGCCAATTGTTCAGCGTTATAATCTGTTCTTACCAAAATAAAATGGGTTGACTTGGTCAATCTATCAACCACTACCCAAATAGAATCAAACTTCCCCAAAGTCTTGGGAAGACCAACCACAAAATCCATGGCTATTCTTTCTCACTTCCACTCCGAAATTGGCATTCTTTGAGGTAAACATGCAGGCCTTTGATGTTCATATTTTACTTGTTGACAATTTTGACACTTAGCCACAAACTCCGTTATGTCTCTCTTCATTCCCGACCACTAATAAATTGGTTTCAGATCTCTATACATCTTGGTCACACCCGGATGAATAGAATATCGCGAACCATGAGATTCTGCCAATAATTTTTGAATCAAGTCATCAACTCGAGGAACACAAATTCTCCCCTTAACACTGAGTACACCATACACATCAAGAATGATCTCTTGTGCCTTACCATTCGCCATTTTCTCCTTGAGTTTGTTCAAATTTTCATCCTCAAATTGTTTGGCCTTGATCTCCTCAATGAATGTGGCCTTAACTTCAATGCTAGCTAACACCCTGCCTTTTCCAGAGATGCCCAACCGCATGAACTTAGACTCTAAGGTCTGAATTTCTTTGGCCAAAGGTCGATTGGTTACACTCAAGTAAGCTAAGCTACCATACTTACCGCCTTTCGACTCAAAGCGTCTGCCACAACATTAGCCTTACCCGGATGGTATTGAATGGTCACATCATAATCATTGAGTAACTCCATCCATCTAACTCATGAAAGCTGCATGAGCATTGGTCAAACCAAAAGACATAACCAAAAACTCATAGTGCCCATAACGAGTTCTAAACGCCGTCTTGGGCACATCCTCATGCCTAATTTTCAATTGATGGTAACTGGATCTTAGATCAATCTTCGAGAAAATCGTTGCACCTTGCAATTGGTCAAAAAGATCATCTATTCTAGGCAATGGGTACCTATTCCGAATAGTGACCCTATTTAATTACCGGTAGTCTATACACATTCTCATACTACCATCCTTCTTCTTAACAAACAAAACTGGAGCACCCCATGGGGAAGCACTAGGGCGAATAAATCCATTATCAAGGAGCTCTTAGATTTGAGCCTTAAGCTCTCTTAATTCTGCCGGAGCCATATGATATGGAGGGATAGAAATGGGACGAGTACCAAGTTCCAAATCAATGCAAAAATCTATATCTCTATCCGGAGGCATACCAGGCAAGTCATTAGGGAACACTTCACTAAATTCAGATACCACAGGAATAGACCTATTGGATGGAGCCTCAATCTCAACATCCCTAACATGAGCCAAATAAGCCAAACAACCCTACTCTACTAATTTACTAGCCCGAATGGAGGATATAATCTTAGCTTGCTTAGGCTTGTACACCCCTTCCCACTCTAATCTTTCCTTTCCCGGAATTTCTAGAGTAACAGACTTATTATTACAATTAAACACAACATAATAAGGGGACAACCAAGTCATGCCTAACATTATATCAAAATCAATCATATCCAAAATCACCAAATCAGCCCAAGTCTGAAAACCCATAAACACAATAGGATAAGCACGATAGACATGGGTGACTATGACTGACTCTCCAACATGGGTAGAAACACAAATGAGGGCATCAAGTATATCACAAATCATCTCAAAATCAGAGGCAAATCTCACATATACATACGAATAAGTAGAACTCGGATCGAATAACACATTAGCCATTCGATCACAGACAAGAATAATACATGTGATCACTGCGTCGGATGCCTCCGCCTCATTTTTGCCCGGGAAAGCATAACATTGAGCTCTATCATCTTGACGAGCCACTTTCCTGCCTGGTTACGCGTTACCCCTACGTCCATTACCATTACCATTTCATCTATCTCCACGACCTCGCTGATTACTTCCTCGCCCACCTTGTGGACGTCCTCTACTATTATTATCATTTCCTGTGGGTACCACTACTCTGGACTGCTGCTGCTGCTTGGAATCTAACACACGTAGGTGGGGACAATCTCTCTTCATATGCCCAGGTTCACCACAGTTATAGCAAGTACGATCAATTTTTGCCCAAGCCTTAGCTTGACCGTCTCGCCTCACCCCCTCCACTTTCTTAACATAGTCTATCACCTTATTAAAACTCCTCCCTGCAGAAGTCATATGAACAGATAAAACTTGCAACTTAGAATTCAAACCTCTAATAAACAACATGATCCTCTCCTCCTCAGTAGTAACCAACTGTGTAGCATATCTAGATATGGCATGGAACTTGGCCTCATAAGCAGCCACAGATATACCACCTTGCTCTAAAGCCATAAATTCATCCTTCTTGCGATCCCTCAAAGTTCTGGGCACATACTTTTCTAGAAATATAGCATGAAATTGGGTCCAAGTAAGTGGAGGTAAAGTAGATGATCTGCACTCCATATAAGCTCTCCACCACTGCTTGGCCTCACCTTGAAGTTGGAAAGATACGAACTCAACTCCATGTTGGTGAACAATACCCAATTTATGCAGCCTCTCATAACAGTCTAAGATAAACTCATAAGCATCTTCAATCTCAGAACCAAGAAATACCGGAGGCTTAAGCTTCAGAAACTTAGTCAACATATCATGCTCGTTCCCAGTCATAATAGAACCTAACAGAGGATGGAAGAAAGCATCATTACTTCCCATTCCACCCGTCTTGGGCACAGTGCTAGCAACAAGGAGATTAACGGGAGCCTGAGTTGCTTGGGCAGATAGAAGCACTCCAGGACCAGTCAATCTCTTCAAAAAGGATATGATTTGTTAAGATAACACCGGATCCAAATAAGGAACGCCTGCATTTCCAGCCTGCACCTCTTCTTCTTGTCCAATCTCTTTAACATCCTCGACATCCACATTCTCCTCTATCTTCTCATTATGTGCAGGAGGGTTCTCATTCACATGTACATTCTCAACATGTACCTCATTTTCAGCATGCGCTACCCTTTCATGACCTCTACCCTTAGCTCTTTCTCTACCTCTGCCTCGATCGCGACCTCTCGCTACAGATTCATCAGCTGGAGCATTGAGATGAGCTACGGGTATAACACCGTTATACCTAGTATTAACCATCTGTGAACAGAAGAGTGAAGGAGGTTAGATACCAATTTGAATCGTCAAATACCAATTGGAATCAAATCATAGCATGAAAGGAGACAAGAGAAAAATAGAGATTTCCTAAAGTCCTATAACCTCTCGAAGAAAAGTAAAGGAGTCCTCGTACCATTTCGCGAGACTTTATTAGACTTGTTTCGGTACATCGAGATCAACGAACCTAGGCTCTGATACCAACTTTGTCACGACCCAGACCATCGTGATTGGCACCCACACTAACCATCCGGTGGGAGAACACTATTACAACCAAACTGTCACGACCCGATTCCTCGAATCATGATGGCACCTACTGTCACGACCCAAGCCTAGGGCCTAGACGTGACATGGCGAATGAGAAACCCGAAGGAACCCCAAACAAGCCTCTCAAACTTGTCATCACAGTTCATCGGTCGCGGAAGTACAATCAACATTAATTAACGGGAAATAGGGACTAAGGGCAAACCATTTCAAAATGACATCATAGAACAAGAGTCAAGCTCATTTACAAAATACTTGTCCAACAC
>JAJOOR010034205.1:0-10106 GCA_036250505.1 Solanum acaule | reverse complement strand
TTTGAGTCTTATGAGATTTTATTTAAAGAGTTTTTAATTCCGCACTATTTTACATATCTAATGTGATGAATGCTAAGGGCTTGTATGAGACCTCCGAGAGGTCGAATACGCATGTTACGACTTGGGGGTGCTCTCGGGTCGTGACAGCTGTGTTGTGCTCATTTCGATATCTGTTTGTTTACTCGTTAATCATCTGAATACTACTCCGTCCATACTTGTCGAAATAGAGTCCGTGTTTGCTTGTCATGTGTTTGGAGGATGCAAATGAACTAAGTGGTTATGTTTAGCTATTTTCGAATATGAGCTATCCGAGTTGCGAATAGTAATCTTGAATAGGATTAATTCATCATGCTTGGTCCATGCTCGTTCGTAGCTTCTTTTGTAGCGTCAATATTTATGTGATACTTGTTGGAGTCGTTCGAATGCGTCTGGTAGCAATTGTCTAGGTCTCATTCCGTTAGGTCTCTGTTTACAGCTTGCCTTGTTCCAAGTTTTCTTGTGCTTAGCATTATTTCAAAGGATTGTTTAAATGTTGTGTTTAAATTTCAAATTGTCCTTAGTCCCTAATTTTTCAAAATTACTACAAAAGGGATCCTAATGCTTCATGTCTATTGAAATTTGTTCAACTAATGCATTTTTCTTTATGGGAACAGTGGAAGTATATGTTTTGATAGAAGTTTGTGTTGAATATTATAAGAATATTATACTTGTCCTTTTCAAGATCATTGTGGCCATGGCTTAAGCATTTATCTAAAATGATTTTGTTTATTGATGAGGTTTGTCGGTTATAGTTAGAATTTACGTGATAATTTGCTTCTTTTTTTTTATTTATTTATTTATTTATTATTAGTTTTTCTTTGTCAATCTCTTGTAGTCTTTTTCTTCTTGAAGGCTATATTGGAATAAGTGTTAAAGTTCTTCATCTTTTTATTTTTATTTCTATTTTTATTTTTAAATTTGGATTGTTGGTCTAATATTCTATAAAGGACATAGTGCATGAACATATTTTCCTTTACTTCCCACTTGTCTCAAGAATGAGCATTAGTAGTAACATATGACTACTTTTGCTGGTTTTTTTTATCCTCTTTAATTTATTGTTGCTCATGAGTAATCACTTTCATATCATTCAAGACAAGAATAGCTTTTCATGTGTCCTTTAATTTAAGATATTGATTAGTGTAGTATATGTATTATTGCTATATCTTTTAATATGCATGATAATGAGTAGCTTAGTCTTTTTTTTTTGTCCTTTTCTCTCTATCTTGCCATCTGTAGGCATGTATAGTAGACACATTAATTCATTAAGCTTAAGTGGCTACTTTGTTCTCCTATTATGTATATTTTATTTTATATTTATTCTTCAAAATTGTTGTTGTCCGGTATGCCTCTATGTGAATCCCTTTGGTAGGATTGTTTGTTAGTATGCATCTTTCTTGAGTCAAAATATGCATTTTGCATTAAATTAGTGTGTTCTTCTTGCATTTATGTTAATTGGATTATATATTAACTCCTTTCCTTTACCTTGTTGCATGTGAAATCTATCTGAGTTCAGTACGAGCTCCTATCTTCTTCTTGCATTTCGGGAGAGCCGTAAAGGCTCAAATTCCTTCTTATCCGAGTCAGCCAACTATAAAATCGACGAACAGGTCCCGGAGTTGAAAGAATATGAAGCAGTTTAGAGAATTGGAAAGATTGGGCCAAAGGCCCGTTCTTTTTTTTAAAAAAATAAAAATTTGTATTTTGTAATTTTGGACCTATGCCTTTGTCATTTTATTTATTATTATCTTGTTAGAATTTAGGACAGGTGGAAGATGGGACTAAGGCCCAAAGAAATAAAATCCAATTTAGTCTAGGACAGGTACAAAGGTGACAAAATTGGGCCAGAAGGTCCAAAACGAAAACAGGCCCAAGTATTGGTCCAGACGGACAGGAAACCAGACTTGGGCCCAAATTTTCCTTTTTACTTTATCATTTTATATTTGTTTATCTGTCATTACTTGCTGTTAATCTTAAGGTTATTATGATTTAGTTTCTTCGACAGACAGCTATCCTGAACCAATCTTCTAAAAATCGACTAATTAAGAACACATTTTCCTTTACCTTAAAACTTAATTTTTCAAAGTATTTAACTGATATAGTGTCTTGATATTCCCCCTTTTTCTCCCTTGAAATGGTCCTAACTATAAAATTGCTCAACTCAAGTTAAGTCAAATAAATTTAGCCAAATAGTTAATTGCCGGACAACCGCATATTAGCGGGCATTTTGGGTGCTTTCAAACCCTTCCCGAAATGCTAATAAGAACCCCGAACCTCCTTTAAATATTTTCATTAGATTGCTGTTTTAATCTTTTGAAAAAACAGTTTTCTTAATTTTACTTTAAAAATTAAATGGCGACTCTTAAAATCAATCTAAAAATATATTTTTAAATAAAACACAATTTTAGCGATGTAGCTTTTTTTTCCAGAAGACCTACGATTCTTAAGCGATTTAAAATGCCAAAATATATAAAACATAAGTACTAATAACAAACTAAATTAAGAATGAAATTTGATATATTTGAATTACACATTACAAAGAATTTTTAGAATATTTTTAACACTCAATTATTCTAAAAATTAATTATTTGACTAATTTAGCGAATTATTTCTAATCGCGTGAAGCGCGGTTAAGTTCACTAGTTTATCATAATTCAAGATTGCAAGAAGTAGAAATCAAGACTAAAAAGTGCAACTCACTATTAGTCTATTATATGAAGGTCAATCCGTAGTTTATCTATTGTGGAAGTTTCCTAAGTATATGATATATAATTCTATGTCAAATTAATTTTTGATCCCATATATTTATACTATTTCAAAATTTATCCCGTTAATTGGTTATGTGTTTCTTAAACTATAATTATGCAGTCATTATTTTGTCCTTTTTTTTTTAATTCTTACATTACCAACTCTATTTTTTTTTTAATCTCTTTAGAATTGTGATATTTTTGTTTTCTTATTTAAGTCACAATTTTAAAGATAAAATAAGTTAAATAAAACTATATGAGTACTTATGTTTAGAAAACATTATATATAATTTAAAAGGAAATTACATACATGGAAGAGTGTAGGATTATACTGAATATATTGTAGTAGTAATAAACATAGATGAACGATTCGAATTGTCAAGAATATAAATGTATAAATATTTTTCAGATTATTATAATCAAACAAATACAAATTGATTTTTAAAAATAAAATAAAATGAATTTGTGGGGCCACACATGAAACAAAACTTTTTGTGACTCTTGAAAAGGAAAATTGGATTCTCCTAGAAAATTATTTTGACCATTAATTATACACTTATAAATTTATAACTTTGCCCATAAATAATGTTTAAAATTACATAATTACCATTGGTCGTCCTAATCATGGCTCTTCTATATAATAGAAATAAAGTCAGATTGGGATCTCCAATGACCAGTGAACATGCATTTTCGAGTCCAGAACAAACAAAAGAAGGGAAAGACGGATGGTTGAGACAATGTTTCGTTTTCACTAGAGTACGGAGCTTCAAATTAAAGAACTATGTTTCATGTGGGAGGACGAAAACTAAGGAAGGTTGGTTCCAAGAGTGGCAGCCAAGATAAATAAGGTGTGTAAGACAGGGCCAAAGAAGGTAGCATAGAAGAGAGTACCTCCTTTATTATAAGATAGGTCCCCGCGTCCTTTCTTAAGAGATGGAGCAAACGTCACTCGACAACTCAAAGTTGACCTGTATAACCCACATACTTGCCTACTCGTCTATTACCGGCGCCTATTTGTATCCAACTACAATCTATTCCCTTATAAAAGAAAAAGGGTCCTCGACCAATCCTCAATTGACAACAACGTAACTCTGACATCCTAGCAAAGTAAAATCTCTACCCCTATCGCTTGATGATCTGATCAGACACTTGCTCTTCCCAACTTTTATATATATAGACAACCAATAGCATTGTACTAATGTTTCGTGACTTTCATTTTAGTATCTATTTTGTTAATTAATTTTGTGTTTTTGCTTTAGCTTATAGTTTTTTACTTTCTGGAGAAAAGAACAAAAAAGTAACTTGAAATTGACGTGGAAAGGATAAATTCGTTAATTCTAGATTATTAAATAGTTTTGTTACGCCTATTATCAAAGAAGGGAGGTATATGTAATTTTTGAAACCACAAATGAGGAATGGGTTATAAATCGAAATTTTAGGACCGATGAGGTTTCTGAAATTATTCCTATAATTTATATTTGCTTTATAATTTATTTTTGCGCTTATACCGACGATACAAAATTCAAACCCACACTTAAAGTTCCATCCCTTATATGTACCAGCCAAAATAGAATTATTTAATTATAATGGAAATTGCACTAAATAAACAAAACATTAAATAATTGACGGGGAATCTCCATCAACATGCACATGACCTTGTTCCCTAAAAAACATAGACTTCATGATAATAAATAATTCCATAAAATAATTATTGATTATTATAAATAAAAAGATGAATAAATTAAAATAATCAAAATGCATGATACTAAAATTTTGGTTACTCGAAAAAGAAGAAGAGGAAACAACATTTAAATGAAGGAATAAAACACTCAACCACTAAGACAGCGATGACAAGAACAACAAACCAAATTAACAACATATCGTAATTCTACATTTGAAAGATTATTCAAAAATTAAATAGTTAAAACAAATATAATAATGAAAATCCATACTGAAAATATATAATGAAGAAGAGAATAACAACAACGATAATCGAAACAGAAACAAGCAAAAGGAAAATAAAATAATAAAAGTTGAGGGACAATAATTAAACAAAGCCTATTAGTAATAAACAAGCAAGACAATAGTATTTTTTTTGTTTATTGCTTCTTGTCCAATTACAAATGTCCAAAGATAATTATCTATATATTTATATACTACTAACTATCAAATAAAAATACAGACACCATGGAAATTGATTGCTTCATTCTTCATCAACATTTTTGAGTCTCCATATATGAGTTGCTGAACTAATTGCTCAGCTCCTGTTCTTGCATTTCTCCATGGCTCTTGGTGCTGAAATTCAAGAAAATATTAATTAGGGAAAATCGAGAAAATACTTCACCCTATCTCCAAATATTTGAAGTATATATAGGATAGTTGAGACAAATAGTTGTATAACTAAGGCTATTTATAAATATTATTTTTCACAAGGAAATATGTAGACAATTTTTAAAAAGAGATAATATTATAAACGGGAGGTAATAATTTTATTGAAACATAAAAAGAAAGGAAATACTCCTACCAAGTCCAATGGCTTCTGATCCTTTCATTATGCGTAAACGCTTGCATGAATCAACAAACATCCTGTAACAAATCATAATGTCACAAAAATTAGTCATAATTTACTTAATTAGTATGATGAAAGATTGAAAGTTAAAAGTTATAATCATCTATCGTTCACTATCTATAATAGATTAATTTACGTTACAACAGTTTAAGTTTGCATATCTCCGACTCGTGAACTTAGATAAATATTGATAAAATTGTAAACTTACTGCCAAGGTACATCTCCAACAAGCATCCAGTCCCCATCCTTATCTTCATAGGTAGGTACATAGTCAGAACTATTGAGGACATCCATCAGTTTCCTCTCATTCATAAAATCTATCATTCCTTGGGACCCATAATTACCTGCATATATACATACAATTAATTAACAACCTACCTACCTAGCTATCTAGTGGAATTAATTATTACTAGTAAAAATAAAATAAAATGTATCACTATATTCAAAGGCTAGGCTGTAATATCACACATATGATCATCATACTAACATCTAACTTTTCCCTTTATTTTTTTCTTTTGAAAATGCATCAATTTATAGCCTAGCTAGCAATTAGTGGACATTATCAAAATAGAATTTTTTTTTTTTTGTTATTTGGAATCTTCACATATGCTATTTTCTTCAAAAAGTTTACATGCATTTAGGATTTAACAAATTCTATCGAATTCAAACCTGATACCTTTAATTTAGAGCAAGGGAAGGGTATAACTTATACCACCTACTATAATTATTTCAGTATATTTAATTTGTTAGTATTATTGTACGTTGAGTAACTCATAATAACCTAGTGATGATAAATAGATAATTATATACTGTCACTGCATAGAAGTTAAACGGAATAGAAAATTATAGACGTACCCATAGTAAAGGAGCTAAACATCTTGGTCAAAGAATCAGAGAGTTGTTGGTAACTTTTGTACATCTTTAAATCTACCTTACGAAGGTAAGGTGCACCATCCATGGAGACCTTCACAAATGCTATTGTTTTTTCTCCCTTCTCACTAATTTCTACATTATTGTTGCCTTTTTGAGACATTATGTTCTTTCTGAATGATCTTACTGGTGGCCACCCCACCACTTGAGCCCTGCAATTTAAAATAATAAATTTTTGGTACGATAAAAGTCATGGAAATTGTGTTTGCTTTTCGATGTTTAGTTGGTGAGTTAAACTATTACCCTCATTACAGAAAGGAGGAGGAATTAGTTTGAAAATTCATCGCTAATCTGTTGTAGCAAACAAATTAATGATGAATTTCTTTTGCTTTATAGGAGTAATTAATATAATTTGTTCTGTCATTAATTTCTGTCTTTTGTTAAAATTTATTTAACTTAATTTCTTATTTATTCTTTTAATAAAAAAGAATGTCCTATTTGTATATATAGTTAGTAAGAAAATTTACATTTAATTTAAAATAACAAGATTCAAATTCTTGGTTAAATTATTTGTCTGGTCAACTAAGGAGCATAAAATGAAACAAAGAGAGTATATTCAATAATATAATTGAATCCATAACTTTAAAGTAGTTGGACCTAAATTAAAATTCTGAATTTGCTACTGAAGAATTTATAACTTTTAAGTACTTAGAGCTGAATTAAAATTCTATCAAGTAAAGTAAAGAGAAAAAAAGACTCACTTAGTTGGTGGCTTGAGAGAGTCCTTGTTGGAAGAAGTATTGTTCATGTTCATAGAAGGATTATCGAGGTTGAGTTTGAGATCAATTACAGTTTGAGAAAATCCTCTTTTCTTAATATTGTGATCTCCTCCACCACCAGGCATCCCCAAACATAACTCAGTTTCCTTGAGATTCAAGTCCATTACTTCTTTTTCTTCTTATCTACTATACAAAATAAATAATGATACTATATGGGCTATGGTACTTATGGAGATTGAAGAGAGAGATATTACTCACACAAAGTTTTGGAATTAATAATGTGCTAGCAAAATAAGGGGTGCATGCATATTTATTTCAATTTTGTTATGAAGTTCCAGCGTATGGACCTCTGACACGTGGACATATACAGTATGTTGATCAACTTGGGGTATTACTTACAAGGCAATGGCATGTTATGAAAAGAAGAGTTAAATTGTTTTGTTGGAAACTATAAGTTACTTGTTTGAGATAAGTTGTTTTGGGTAACGCTAAATGACCAGAAAATTTTAAAAGTGTATAATATTTTTTTTATTTTAAAATAAAGTAATCTTTTTTTTATTTTTTTAAATTAAAAAATATGAAAGTTAAAAGGATAAAAATGTTAAAAAAGGTAAAATACCATTTTGGCCAAAAGGATTTTTCCAGTTATTTTATCATGTTGTTTCATTCAATAATAGTTGTTCAATGTACTATTTTGGGATGTTTAATAATAATTGTCCACTTTATGAAATCAATGGATAATTTTACACTTAGTTTCTAATTTACCCTTATCATTAATTATAGTCATTTCCCTATTACATTTATCAAGACATTGTATTTATTATATTCAAAGGATGATATAGTAAAATTACCCTTCTATTTATAATTTCTTAAGACATATACAAAATCAATAGTGGACAGAGTAAAAAAAGTAGTAATCTGCTGTTCTTTTTAGTTTTTCTTATGAAGGGTTATTTGATTTTCTATAGTGACAAAAATGGTCTCTTGTATAGGGATTAGTTCAAGTTAAAGTAGTTAAACTCTCAAATATTTTAATATATAAATAATCTGTTAAATTTGAGAGGAACCCTTGAAAAATAATAATCTAACCATAATCATAAAAAAATTGGATCAATTTCTCAAAATAGCAACACACGAAATCTGGGACTAAACACAAAAATTGCAAAACTTACACCTTAATTGAGGGGCACCACCATTCTAATTTCTAGATTCTAAAAAATAGATGAAAAATAGCAAAAACCGCCTTCAATTATGATTTCCCACTAAATTCTATTTTTTTTTCTCCGTTAAAATTAACAGATAAAATTTATTAAGTATTTTTCAAAAAGACCAGAAGAGTTTATTTTTGATAGATTCACATATTCGAAACGGCTTAAAAATATATGTAAAGAATTACTTTAAATCTATCTCAAAAATGATTTTGTTATTTTCCCAATCTAATATCGTAAAGATTCTTTTAGACTATCAATGTACAAAAATAAACTTACCTAAACGATTCGTAATTATTAGGGATATGTAAATGTTAGTACTAATTATTATGATACCCTAATGATTTGTCTTTTTTTTTAAAAATAGTTTCTTTTAATTTATGTCAAGTAGATGGGAAGTTTTTTATTGAATTTATTTTTAAAACAATGAAAATAAGAAAAAATTAGACCATCTCCAATCCAACACCAAATTTTACACCAAATCTTAAATTTGGTGTTTTGAGCTCCAACCCATACCAATTTTTACACCAAATTTGATGTGTGAATATTGTTACACTCTATTCATCACACCAATTCACTTTTTGAATATTTTAATACTATTTCATTATACAAGCTTTTAATTAAACATTATATAAATTGTATGTTTTAATTAAATATATTGTATATTTAATTATTTTTTTATGTATTATTTTTATAATATTAATTTTAGATATAAAATTTAGCCTTTTTATACATTAGTTTTTCTATATATGACTTTTTTAAAAAATTAAATTTATGTTAATTCTACTATAAATTATAATTGGATATAACTACAATTAACCTTCACAAAAATAAATAATGCAAACATTGCTCATTTTAAACTACGTAATGCATTAATAGAGCATTTATGGGAGCACCGTAGTGATCTTGAAAGTTGAATATTTATGTAGAATTTAAAATAATTTTTTCAATTATGTAATATTTATTTAATTGTATTTCATTAATGATTTCACTTTTATTTGTAGTATCCATTATTATGTATAATGTATAATATTTGCTAGCAATTTATATTATTTAAAAAATTATGGTACAAAATAATTTTATATTAAACAACTATAAAAGGAAATAATATGAATTATATATTGTGAATGTTTTAGAAAGAATTTGTTTTATGAAATAAGAAATAATAATATAATAATGAAAAGAGAGAAAAATATTCTTTTTTGGTGTAAAATTTGGTGCAGTGGATTGGAGTTAATTACATCAAAAATAGTATTGACACCAAATTTAGTGTAAAATTTGGTGTTTGGGTTGGAGATGCCTTATGAGGGAAATGCAATGATTAAGGTAACAATGAGCCTGAAGTGAGCTAGTAGTGGTCCAATAAAGAGCCATGATCAATCAACTCACCAATGTAAAATATTGACATTTATAAGCTAAAAAATTGAATAAAAATAAAAAAGAGAATATTTTCTTTAATAAATAGTCAATTAATTCACGTAGGACTTTTTTTTATTCATGTAGGACTTGATTATAATGTATCTTCACTTGCAACTTTATCCATGTGTTCCTTTTTCTTTTTCATCACAATAATCATTCGTCAATTTAGGTGAGTTTTTAGTTTGAAAAAATTATACATTTTTTCATTAATTAAAAATTTCATATCAAATTTCAAGTCAAATATAATTAAATTTATAGAGTATATTTATATTATCAAATGCATTAAAATAGAAAAAAAAAGATATAGCAAGATAGAAGAAAATTAAATAAATCCTCAGATACATGCGAATCGAGACAGGTAAAAATATAGAAATGTGAAGATGAAAAAGGTGAACTCCAAATAAACATAAATTACAGAGTGGGAATCCAATTTCTTTTTTCCTTTTCTTCTGCCAGCAGACAGACGCGGCATTCTGTC
>JAJOOR010034203.1:0-11370 GCA_036250505.1 Solanum acaule | reverse complement strand
GGTAGCCAGATATATAAAGCTCTTGTCAATAAACGAACATCTGCAGCTGATCTTTTGAAGGCCTACCATTTGTATCTCGCATCTAGCCCATTCAGAAAGATCTCAAGTTTTGCTTCAAACAAGACAATCATGATAAAGGCAGAGAATGCAACAAGGGTTCATGTTATTGACTTTGGCATCCTGTATGGTTTCCAATGGCCTACATTCATCCAACGTATTGCAGAAAGAGAAGGGGGGCCACCGAGGCTTCGTATTACTGGCATAGAGTTTCCCCAACCAGGCTTCAGGCCAGCGGAACGGATTGAGGAAACAGGTCGCCGTTTGGCTGATTATGCTCGATCCTTTAATGTTCCATTTGAATACCATGCAATTGCAAAGAAATGGGAGACCATCACAGTTGAGGATCTAAAACTCGACAAGGATGAATTTCTTGCTGTCAACTGCTTGTATCGCTTTAAGAACCTGCATGATGAGACTATTGCAGTTGAAAGTTCAAGAACTGTTGTTCTCAACCTTGTAAGGAAGATCAATCCAGATATCTTCGTCCATGGTATTGTCAATGGGGCCTATAGTGCCCCATTTTTTGTCACACGGTTTCGTGAGGCCTTATACCACTTTTCTGCACTTTTTGATATGCTTGAAACTATTGTTCCCCGTGAGATTCCAGAAAGACGATTAATTGAGAGAGAGATATTTGGGAGGGAAGCCCTGAATGTCATAGCTTGTGAGGGGTGGGAAAGAGTTGAACGACCAGAGACATACAAGCAGTGGCAAGCTCGTATTATGGGGGCAAGGTTTACGCAGATACCTTTTGACCGGGAGGAATTCGTGAATAAGGCAATAGAGAAAGTGAAGTTAGGATATCATAGAGACTTTGTAATAGATGAAGATAGCCAGTGGTTGTTGCTGGGGTGGAAAGGAAGAACAATTTACGCCTTATCTTGTTGGAAACCTGTGTAAGAAACTTGAAACACATTCTTACTTTTGAATCCCAAGTCCATCCACATATTTGAAGATCAAATGCAGCAATACAGTTTATAAGGCTCTTGATGTATTTGTATCATTTTTTTCTCATACTCTAAAATTTGACACAATTTGCCAATGTATGTCACAGGTAACTGGCTTCTCAGTGTCTTGATACAGTAATAAAGACTGTAACAACAAGATCATTTGGTTGCTAAACTCGTCGAGTTTCCTAATATGGACGGGGCTATAATACTGCAGCGTACACTTCAATAACCCTCTGATAATCAGACAAGACGAGGCTTCGGTGCATGTTCTTGGTGATGATCATCAGCATACACAACATAGGAGTTGAGTAGATTGAATCGATATTCCATAGAAGAATGACCGAGACCATAAAATCATTCGTTGAAGAGCTAGCTGACAAGACATTGCTGCACATTGTGCATCAGATATGCATTCTGGAATTTTGTGAACTTGCAGTATGTGTTAGTTTGTTCAATATGCTTGGAGCCCTATTTGAAGTTAAGTTATATACATCGACAGTGTAAATATTTTTCTTTTTTTTACTATATGTGTAATTTAACTGCAAGTAATAGTACATTGATTTAAACTAGACATTTTTTCAAATGAGAGAAAATCTTTCAAGATTTGCCATGTGACTTGTTAACAAATTGCATTACAAATATTTGTGGGGACTTTTAAGTCCAATTGATAACAAAACTTTGAAAATTGTGATGTCGTTTAGCTGTGGGACAGAGAGCAGAGCTTATTGACTAGCTGTATTTATATCTTATTCTCGGGGTTCGATTTTCTATCTTGTGATTTGTTTCTTCTCTATTTATGTATAATATAATAGTAATACTAAAAGAACGGTGGAGGTTGTGTTGAAGATGTACCGAGGTACATGACAGACGCAGAGCTAGAATTTAAAGTTACGAGTTTTGAACTTGTTATCGAATCCATAACAGACCAGAGCTATATATATATATATATATATATTTTAAAAATAAATAAATAAATATAAATACATAATTTAAACAAAAATTAATAGATTCGTCCAAATCCATACATACCTTATAATGTAGTGTTACCCCATTGTACTAATATACAAGTAAAACCAAATCTAAACACCTATAGATTCGCGGCGATTCAGTAATTTTTGTTCATATCACAAATATATGTGCATTAAATACTTGTCTATAGATATAGTTATAAATTAATATAAAAACTCATATAAACTTTAAATTCAGAATCTGCCGTCAATAATATTCATTTTCCAATGAAGTAAGACTTACAAATAAAGAATTGATTTCAAAAGAGAAAGAATCAAGTTTTGAAATGTCTCATATTTAGGGACCACAATGCATGGTATTCTTCTAGAGACTTTGATGGGACTTATTATTTAATTTAAATTATAGTCAAAACCAGCAAAAAAAAAAAGAAAAAAGAATCTTAGTATATAATATGTTTTTTTTAGTGTATATAATATACGTTGATATAAGCACAAATAACGGCTGAAACGCCATTGATAAAGACATAGTGCTTCCAATAATTTCTCATATAAAAACTAAATGTTCTCTTTGACCAATGAGATATTAAAGAACTTAATATAACACATCAACAAATTAAAGACGTACTTAATATAGCTGACTGAGTCTAATATTTTATTTATTAGAATATTTAATATTCATAGTTATAGTAAAAGAGTCTAATACTTTAATCGTTTGAGGAATCTACTAATTTATTTTTGTGGCTATTCAAAACACGTCTAATTTTCTACTTTGTTTATACGATTATTCAAAGTCCTACCATTAATAAAATTTAAGAAATAATTATAAAAGATCAATCATATTTTCAACTTTCATGCTGCTTAAATCTCTTCAAAATATCCTAAGGCGGTATGCCTTATTGTTGTGCATATAAGTATTCATAATTTGTGATTGTTCAGAATCTAGACGTTATGAATTTTGAGTTGTTTGAATGGATTCTAAAATGTAAGGTGAGTAGTATCTTGGGTTGTTGGTAAAAGATCATATGCTAACTAAAACAAAAGTTTTAAATGTTTGTAAAGCTCATAATGCTGACTTTATTAGGTGACGTTTATTTTACAAACATTAAAAAAATAATTGTAGATGTATATCAAAACAATTGTCTTAAGCTATCTACATATTTTATTAAGTTCATACATTAAAAAAAAAACAAAGACTTTGGGTTAGTTTGGCACTAAAAAAAATGTTTTTTTATGGAAAATAAGTAATAAAAAATAAAATCAAAGAAACATTTATACATAATATGGGAATATCTAAAGAAGGGGTCAAACCACATGGATCTATTATACATGGCTCGAACTCATGACCTCCTGATCACAACTTTACTAGTTACGTCAAGGCTTCCGAGAACCATTTGCATATGAATTATAAAACCATGGCCCTGATCCACCAGATAAGTTTGATTGCCATCAAAGAGGCATAAAATGAAAATCATTAAGTTGAAACATTATTTGGTGAAGCATGCAAATGCTAGCAAGTAATAATAACATAGTAGTTTGCCTCTTGCACAAGTTCAACAGTGCTTATTGAGTTATTTGCCTTCCAAACATCAGAAAAATCAAGAGAGGCACATAACATAACCCTCTACTGCATCATTGAACTATTGGCAAGTCATCTCTGAGTATGCCATGGTGTCGATGAGGTTAGCTGCTACGCAGGGGGGAACAGGGAGGGATCTGCAATAGTACAACCAAACTCAGATGTCTATCTACCTTAAGTTTATAGCCTCCCCTTTGAACAAATGTTGGCAGAAAAGAGTGATGAAAATTTTGGACATAGTCCTAGTGAGAAGTATATCAGAAACGAGTAGAGATTTGTGCAAATAGAGCCTTGAAATCCTTAGTTGGAGTGCCAGTTCCCTCAGGTTTTGAGGCCAGATCAAATGCCTTAAATTTTGCTTCCTCATACTGCAGTGCCTGTCAACACCGAAATGCCTTGAAGAGTTTAGTCATAGAAGATGAGCAAACAAGCAGCAAAGCTCTAGAGAATGAGGTTTGATGAAAGCATGAAGCGTTGAAACAGACCAAAGTAAAAGCAAAGGACCTATATAGAATCAAAAAAGATCTGAGCCGTTAATATACCTGAATGCAGACTTCTGCAACATCAGCCCTAGCAACAGTTTTAGTTTCTGTCTCGAGAAGTTCATCGTCCTTTCCAACAAGTAGTTCCCTTATACCACCTTCTTTATCTTGTAGCCCTCCAGCCCTGAAAAAAAAAAGAAACATAAAAATAGTGATCAAACAGCAAATCATAAATGAAATTTGGGATGATTGTAAAATAGAGGTCACATCACAGGAATAATTGACAAGCGAGTGGAATAATAATAAAAATGAGGGCATAAACCTTGGATGAATTTAGTATTGTCCAAGAAGAACTACAGTTTTCTGTATTCACCAGTTGAAAACATAATTGAGTATAAAAGTACACTTTGTCTAACAGTTTGAGCTTTTAAACGAGTTGGACACACACTTCGACATGGTAATAGAGCAGGCAAAGATTCTAAGTTCAAGTCTCACCTTTATCCATTTTTAGAAAAAATCTCCATGTGCTTGTATAATGAAAAAGAACTGGGCTCGCATGTGAGGGGTTTATTGAAAAACCAAAATATAATTACATAAAGGCATAATACATAGATAAACACCTTAACTTGACAACTAAACACTCCAACGTTGAGAATGCACATCCTCGTCCCTATTATGTCTCATGGACATCCAATGCTGACGTGGGACATAAGTTATGGAGGTGTCTAGATGATCATTTTGTAAGTTGGAGTGTTCAACTGACAAAGTGGTGACAAGTTGAGGTATCTTTTCGCGCTTCTCCTATCAATTTTTTCTAGTTAGAGAGAGAGCTAACTGCTGCCAAAATTTAACAGTTTTTCATTCTTGATCCTTCCTTTTAGCAGTGTTCTTGACTAGAATCATAAATGGTGATCTTTACTAAAAGATGTAATGAAAGGTACCCGGGGGTCAAAGGGTGTTCTTTGGAATTGTGTGATCTCCATAGAGATGAAGGATGACAACACTGAGATACAAACAAATTATACAACAATCCATCTCTTCTGGCTTTCTTAAATATCTTGATCAGCATACCAAGAAATATTATTGGGTTCCTTCAGTAGGTTAGATACTCTGCTCTTCCAAGTAAATGCTCACGAATTTGGTTCTATATGCATTACGTAGTCAATTTTTTTTTTGGTTTCACTTTATCTTCGAAGCATATTGAACTCTATTTGCACACAAGTGTATTTTGTGGGACAAATTTAGCCCTAAGAAAAGAGAAACTGTCATTTGCCCTGAAGCCTGTCCATTTTGGCCTAACAACTCTCAATAATTTATTCCTTCAGTTATGCTGTTCAATTAAGCCATCATGAGCCCAAAAGCATGCATACCATGTTAACTTGTGCTCTGTCTTACATAGCACTTCACAAATCTCACCCCTGCCCCCTTCGAATACTGTCAGCCTAGAAGCCTAGCAATCCTTCTCTTTGACCTGCCCTCCATTTACCCAACTTCCATCATGGGAGTCATACAGCCCTCCTTCACGACACAACATCCTCACTGAGGTTTGCCCCGCATCGTACTGCGACCATTTGGCTCTTAGACCATATGTATCACAGTCCAAGCCCATAGCACATATTGTCTGCTTTGACCCAACAGATCTAGAGAAATTTGTCCCTTGGGCTGCACCATCAACGAGCCCAAATGCATCGACCATGTGAACTTGTGCTCTTATAGCACTTTGCTCTTCTCAGCCTTTCTGATGTGGGATTTGACTATGGTATCATATGCACACCTTTTTCAGAAGCTTGGCAGCTTAGATGCTTGTCAGTCATTCTCTTTGACCCGTCCTCATCAGCACACACACACACACACCCTCCCCCATCACGGATGTCATAAAGCCATCCTCTTTCCTTATCACAGTACCACATATTCCTGACCCAGCATTATTTTAGATGCTTGTCAGTCATTCTACTAATTCATTTCCCAAATTTGCTTCATATTTCTTTCAAATATGCAAATCCTTTTACCGATTAAAAAAATCACATTTCCAAGCCTTAGAGAATATACCTACAAACTGGTTAAAAGTAAAAGCTTCTAAAAGACTTACTATACTAGTAAGATAGTGCGACTCACATTTTTTGGTTTCTTTCACACCTAATACGGCATAAATATCTATTAAGAGAACCTTTGGTTATTATAAATGAGCATTCAATGCTTTTGCCATATTTATACAGCCACAAAGGAATATTGATACAGATATGAGCATTGAACAAACCTTATAATTGTATATGGAATTCCAGAGTCAGCCAAATATTGTTCAGCCTTTCTCTTCCAAATCTGTAACCTTCATAAAAGTTAGTCTGCCAGAATTTATGAATGACATTCCCAAAAGAGAAAGAAAGTCAAAAGGTAAGAGTGAGAAACTAATCAAGCATCATCCAAATAAAAAGTTTGTCAGTAGTCAGCAATGTAATATTATTAATTCCCTTGAAGTTACATTCTTTTCCAAACACGCATAACTGGAAAATAATTATCCTCTCCTAAGATGCAAGCATAGGACCAACTTAACATCTATATAAGTTATGACATCTAATATGTTAATGCGATGGCAGCATCATTGAGGAATGCACTTATTATAAAAATATACTCCCTCCGTTTCAGTTAGTTTGCCTTACTTTTCTTTTTAATCCGTATTCTTTTACTTTTTAGTCCGTTTAAAAAAGAATGCCTCTTTCCTTTTCTAGAAACTCTTTGATTTCAACTTTTCACATCACATGTTTATGACCACAAGATTAAAAGACATTTTTGAACATTCTACATATCTTTATTTTAAAACCACAAGATTTGAAAATCTTCTTTATTTTCTTAAACTCCGTGCCAAGTCAAGACCAGACAAACAAATTGAAATTGAAATGGAGAGAGTATATTATATCTAGTATGACTTCAAATAGCTTCTGATATTCGACTATGAGGAACAAAAACTTGTAGAATGATGGAACAGGTAACAGCATGCATGCAGCCACAATATTTTTGCAGCTGTGGAAATGTTCAGGCAATGTGGCCATCAAAATGGCAGTAGAAATAAAGGAAAGAGAGTACTTTTGCGGGAAAAAGATCAAGGAAAAGAATCAAGTTACAAACCAATATATTCCCATTCCCCAAACTGTTCAAGGGGTGGTTAGGATTTGTCCCTCCCATTGACCCAACTAGCACGATCTGCTTCACACCAGCAGCTTTAGCTGTAAAATGCATATTGTATATCTTAGATAAGCAGATAGAAGTGCATTCTAAGTACCAGAACTGCCCAAGATTATTCCATACCAGCATCTATTTGGTTCTTTTGGCCGATCCAATCTACCTAAAAATACAAAGTCAGTAAATTCTGTGTCAGACAACAACAACTAAGAACCTGAGGACAGATATGAGTACCCAAAGGATGATGTACCTGTTCAGGATTTGCCCCATCCTCAAAATAGAATTCAGGTCTTCCACCTTTTGTTGGATCAAACCCAGGTTTCATTTTTGGAACAGCACTTGTAAGAATAACAAGAGCATCAATACCTTGTATAGCAGGAACAAGACTCTCGGTATTCCTGATATCACCAATATAAACATCATCTGCACCACCAATTTTTTGTTTGCTTTCCTCTGTTCTAACCAATCCTCTAGCTGTATAATTCTCTGACCTCTCCTTCAACTTCTTATAGACAATTGATCCTACAATTTGAACAATGTATCAATAAAAGATCAGCAGAATTGTTGATCATGTTAGGAACAAGAATATCTCAACTTACATCATACTATAAAGCTCACAGCCACTTGACATGATCGATTCTAGCATTAGTCATTTACCAAGAAGCCCAAGAACAGAGAAGAAAAATTCTGACAGAAGTTGTATCTCCAATTAAGTCATTGTGTGAAAGGTCTTAAACATTTTTAAGTTCAGTCATGTGTTTATTTAACAAACAACCAATTGAAATATGATGATAAATAACCAATAGACCAACAAAATTTGGTTTTACCGTTTTAGAGCGCACAAGCTAAGAGTATCTGACCACCTGAGCTCCTATCTCTTCTTGTAGAGTATTCTTTTTGAAAGGGGGAAAACAAAATAAAAGCTTTATCTTCTGGAACCAGTGGCGGATCCAGGATTTCCATTAAGGGGTTCGGAAAAAAAAAGTAGTGCCTAAGATTTGATCTTGGAACCTTAATATACAACATAATTTTTTGCTGACCGAACCCCCTCGGCAACCTCTAGGTCTGCCCCTGTCTAGAAAGATGTGTTCACTGATCTGTATCCAAAGATGTGGATAAAGTGGATTGAGAACCATGAGGACTCAAGTTCAAATCCACTCGCCAAAACACTACTGATTTCTTCTCATCTGTTCCAGCCTTTCTGGATAGAGTTACTAGGTATCCCATTCCTTCCAGGTACTCCATGGAATTAGTCAAGGTGCGATCAAGCTAGCCCGAGCACCACGATAAAAATGTATCAGTTGATCTCCTCTCCACAATTTTTCCCCAAATAATACGATGATGTAATCATCATATGCCTTAGCTAGGTCTCATTATTATATCGCACTCGTACAAATTCTAATGCCTCAATCCCACATTACTCATTAACATTACTTCCCCAAAATCCAAAATTATAAACAGAATCCCCAAGAATTAGCACCCTAAAAACTACATAAACAATTTTTGGAAAAAAAAATATAATCTTTATACTCACACCCCATAGCCACAAAATAACAGTAGTTACAGAAGTACTCCACATTAAAAAGGGCAGCCTGGTGCATAAAGCATTCCGCGTTAGCCTGGACACCCCAAGATGTCCAAGTACAGTCTACCCTAATACAAGAATTAGTGGTTGCTTCGTGACTCGAATCCGTAACCTATAGATACAATACAACTTTACCATTGCTCTAAACCCCTTCTTACTTCCAAAAGGAAAAAACACTCAACCTAACACAATTTCATTAAAGATTATCAAAATCAAGAACCCCCAAAAGCATAAAAAAGGTAACTTTACCAGTTCTTCCACCAGCACCAGTAACAAGAACAGTGCTTGTGTTCAAATCAGCCATTGCCAACACTGAGAATCTGCAAAATTTCTTGTTTTTCTTTGGAAATGAAACAACCAATTCTGGAAGTCTCTGATTTACCAAACTTAATTTATGACATTGGTAAGGAGATACACGTGTCAAGGCAGCCATTTTTATAGCAAAGATTTTATTTTTTTTAGTAGTCCATTCAAGAATCAAATGTAGTGTGTGAATTAGTTGGGATTTTTGTACATTTTCTTATCCATTTGTCAGATTTTCATGTCACCTTATCAACTTCTCATGGGGTTTTATGGTCTACTTGTTGGGCCTATAAAGTAAACTTGATGTGGTTGGAGTCACACCATTATCATTGGGCCTAAAGACACATTGCATATACAACCTTCTATGTTCGTTGGCAAACAACACTTCTCCTCTCGCTCACAGAAAAGCATCAATTCCTTGCATCCCTCCTATTAATAAGGTAATAAGGCTCTGCCCACTCAGAGTCGCTCACAGAAAGGAAAAGGTAATGGTTATACACCTTTTACCATATTCACTATAAGGAGTCGATCTTCAATGGTTATATACCTTTTACCATATTCACTATAAGGAGTCAATCTTCATTAGAAATCTTATTATTAGTGGTTATAATTTGTTTAGTTACGATTCATAGTTATGATATTGGAGTTGTATCTTTTCCTTCAATCTAGGTATATTTATTTGTTTAATTTTGTTGGATACATTACTTTTGGTCGCCCAATTTAGTTGCATTAATATATACAATTTCACATGATACATTGTATATGTTTGTTCAATCTAATTGTATCAACACATATAATTTCACTAGATATATTATATATATGCACGCAAATGAAATACATTATATTTGCACTCTGTATGAATTATATTTGCATATACAATACATTTAAAATCATCACCCCGAAATGTCACACATACAACTAATATATATTTGTATTTTTGAGTGTATACAACATGTTCAAAACTAACCATTTCTAAAAAATTATCACCTAAATTTAAGGAATAGGAGAAGGTAGTCCATGAATGAATATAATTACATTAATTTTCCTTCAAATGAGTTGGTCTTATGATTTTTTTTTCTCTTTAAAAAAATGAATGTATACCTAGTAAGGCATAAGTCTTTAGAAATCGAAGTCATATAGGGCATAATTTCTGAAATTTGTAAAAAAAAGAAAAAATAAATAAGAAAAAAGACATAAATTGTGTAGTATTTTAAGAGAATAAGGATAGCTAGTCATGGAAGATTTTCTCACCTACATGGTATACGAATCCAAGATTTCCTAGCTAGAGGCTAGACGGTATCAAACCACGGGACATGAAAAAAAGAGCAGCTTTCTAGGTTCTGCCATTGTAGGGTCAGAAATTGTAATAGTGTTCGTAAATTGAATTTATCCTTTTTGGGCATCTATTATCTATCCTTTTTAGAGAGAAAAAAAAAACATGAATCAACATAAAATTGGATAGTTTATTCTTGAAATGAGTTGATTTTTAATTTTTATCTCTTTGGCAATTAAACGTATACCTAAGCAGGTGTAACTCTTTAGCAACCGAGTCATGTGGGTAAGAGTACTTTTATCCACAAATTTTTATTGAATAAGTGAAGACAACATACAATAAATTTAATAAATACTTGAAAATCAAAGAGCCAAATTAAACATCAATCCATTTAAGGGACAGTTCATTCAAAATCAAGAAAATAAAATAATAGTAAAGCAAAGTCATGATAAAATACAACGATTTAATTATCATCGAAATCCAAATTTCAATCAAAACTTTCAATCCCATTAAAACAAAAAAATTATTTAATAATCTACATATAAAATTAAAAATATAAAAAGAACAATGAGACAAAAGAAATAAACGCTATCCCATCCAAAACATGATCCTTCACCCTGCCACCCCCATCTACCCAAAGCCAAAAAAATAAAAAATATAAAATGGAACTTTAGTGCAAGTATAAACATTACTATATATTAGAAGAGTCTAGGATTTATTACCATTGTTCCAATTAAATCATTACAAATGTCCAATACTTACTATATAAAATATATAAGTGGGCCCCACCTCCTTCCACTTAAATAATATTTTTCAACCTTATCATGGTAAAAGTTGAATTTATTATCCTTTTCATTTAATTTTATATGGTATTATTTTTTTCTATAAAATCATTATATATGTTTTAATAATTTAAATTTCAAAAACATTATAATTTAACTTTAAAGATTTTATTTTATCAAAATCTTGTACATTGAAATATATAGTTATGAATTT